>OX459035.1:5248267-5348380 GCA_949775005.1 Orthosia gothica | reverse complement strand
AGCTTCGGTGGCGCTGTGCCGGCTGCTGGTGCCGTGTCTATCTCCGGTCAATCTGCGTGCATCTGCGGTACTCCTATAGTCTGCTAAAGCCACCTTATGATCACATTATCAAGCTAAATAAAATAATATTTACATTGCGAATATATTTTTACATTTTATTAATCCTATTTTTAACAGACTTTAAGGTAAATTGATAAATATGATTCAGTCCTTTTGAATACGAGATGAGTTTATAGCTATAACCTGTTTGCATATCCTGCATGCATGTAGGGATTGAATCCAAATTCGCACGCACAGTAATCTCGCTAAAATGACATCTACACTATCGATAAGGCTTGTAAATAATAAATCACAAGTTTTATTCTAAAACAGTTTTTATTGTATTTTAGGGTTCCGTACCTCGAAAGGAAAAAACCGAACCCATATTGGATCACTTTGTTGTCGGTCCGTCTGTCTGTCAAGACCCTTTTTCTCAGGAAAAGCTGAAATTTATATCAAATACTCAGGTCTACTGTCCCTTAAAGCTGTGAAAAATCAAACATCTAAGCCAACGCAATCAAAAGATACAGCCTTTTATGCCGCAAATTTCTGCAAATGTTCGACACTCGCAAGGGAATCAAAAACTAAAGGGTACTTCCCATGAACTCAGAATCTTGAAATTTGGTACGAAGCAACGCCTTATAGCACAGATAAAGGGAAAATTGCGAAAACAGTAATTTTTTAGTTACACCATATTAAAAAAAAAGTTTTAACTCTAAAAACCGGCCAACCACCGGCCGGCCGGCCACTTTTACGCCGCTCTAAGGTGGACGATATCATGCATGTGCGAGCCCTCACGACGGGTATGCAGTGGCCTAGGGTGGGGACATCTTGGCGGTGTAGACATCGCCAATGCCTTCCCTGCCAAGGAGTTGCATCAGGTATCACTGGGTGCCACCCTACCTCTGTCGCGTGGTCGAGGCCTGTTTGAAGGACAGGGCCGTCATCTGTCTCGATCTCCAGGGTGAGTGGAACCGGCGAGAGGTGTCGTGTGTCGGTGGCCTATAGGGATCAGGACATCAGGAACGTCTGGGTGCTGCGGGCCGACCTAACTAGCGGCGTCAGGGTAGTTTACTATGCTGATTATCACCTCAACGTTTAATTCCACAATCTAGCGACGAGGTGGGAATAACGAAGCTTCAAAGAACGGAATGGAAGACGGTATATCTCAGCTACGAACTAGGTAACAAATTTTCTCTTAACAAGGATTATTCTCTAACAAAAAATGATAATACAGTGTCTTCACGGCCCTCGTAACGATTCACCACCGGTTTCCTAACCGTGGGCGGGCGCACGTCGACGTCGGGTCCTACTACTTACTAATCGTGAGGCTTAATTACATTTACGTACTTATTTTCGGTTTAGGTACATTCCTGACCTAGTACAAGCTATCTCTGATTACTGGTTGATATAATATCATGAAAACTGAGCGTTACTAACGATTTTGACTGAAGGCAGCCTGTAAACAAGCAATGATTTTATTATATCAGCAGACGATATCATTGCTAACAATACATATCTAATTATATAAAAAAGATCACGTAATGTATGTCAGGCGCTTTTGATGTAATTACAATTTTATTGATAGTGAAAAACTCACGTAGGTGGCGATAACTGGAGTCCCTAGAAAAGTGACTCTCGATTGGAAAAATGAAAAAAATGTATAGGAATGTCAAACGCTATAGAAATGTCACGTGACCTATTCTTCACATTTTGCCATTTCGACTATTGCTATCATTGAGATAATATGTACTACGTACTAGTACATTATTACCTCAATGATTGCTATCGCTTAAATCGAATGATAGTTGTATAAAGCTTCTGGATTGGTCGGTAAGTAAACAATTTTCTGAAAAATATACAAATACAAATCTTTATTTCTGAACCAATAAGTTATACATTTATTGGAACCTCCTTTTAAGCAAGTAAAGCCCGTGTCAGGAGAATCCGCTCTTCCACAGCAATATACAATTCATTCAGTACTATAAAATAGAAAATGACAAGTATTTCGTAAATATGTGCCCTTGAAATATTTTGCATTGTTTCAATAGAACACAAAAATATCACGTTGTTGATAAAAAGCTTTTGCACTCTATAAACTTAGTCTAGAAGTAGGAAATTGATTCAGTCTTCAGCATCTCGTTGAACACAATCAAACATCAAACTTCTACCTTCATTGTTCTGTTTCTCTGCACGCTTGCTTAGTCCAGGTGAGTTTTTAACTATTTCTGGTCTCTTGATTTTCTCATTACCTTTTTCCATTGTTGCTTTCGTCGGCTATATTATCTAAACTTCCAAATTTTTTTTTTTTTTTTTTTTTTTTTTTTTTTTTTTTTTTTTTTTTTAAAGAACGTTGTCCCACACTAGGAATTTCTTCCTGTATCGTGGGTGCGTTTAAAAACATATAAACTCACTTACACAAACACCCAGAGCCGGAACAACTATCTGTAGGTCATACAAATATTTGTTCCGTGCGGGAATCGAACCCGCGACACGCAGCGCAGCAGTCAATCGCTCAACCACTGCGCCAACTGTGCGCCCAGGCCAATTATAGGCTTAGTTCTTTGTATTAAAATGTAACGCCGCCGATAAGATAGGCACAATATTATTGTGTGATACCATACCCCAAAGTCTTTTTATATATTTTCCCCAAATGTCACGACAACGACCGGTCCTAAATGCGATTAAAATGCGTATGTGGAAATAGTAGTTTATGAAACTGTTGCATATTATGGGGTATTAAATCATGAGTGTGTGTTTAAAAATCGAGCAATAGGCAAGGTTTTGAGAAGTATCACACGAATGTTTTAATGCCTAGATATGTGCAGTTTCATACACTACTTTATCTACACTCAAATACATCGGGATTGAACCTACTAAATAAAACTAAAAAGGAAAAATAGTAACAAAAAATTCAGTACAGCAAAACATGAATGGCGCCAAAACTCAGCACATCACCGCATTAACCGCGCATGCGCTAAAGTGGGGTGCCAGAGACAAGTAAATATTTGGACTCCAAACAAGTCGGCGGGGCTGGATGGCATCTTCCCAGCCCTGCTGCAGTGAGGGGTAGATTATCTAACACCATGGTTGTTATAGATTTATCGGACCAGCATAGCATTTAGATACATACCTCTTGCATGGCGAGAGGTGAAAGTCATCTTCATACCCAAACCTGGAAAAACTGATTACACACAACCCAAGGCGTATAGACCTATAAACCTCACATCCTTCTTACTGAAAAACCTCAAAAGACTTTGCGATAGGCACATCCGTGAAATGTTTTTTAGTATTTGTTGTTAACTGTCCTAATTTTGTAAATTTCTCTTTAGCACTGAGGTTTGCTGTCAGAGAACCCAATTATGGGTTAAGCTCGCCTTTGTACATAAGTTTTCCTTTTGTATTTTTAAATGTTTATTTTGTGTACAATAAAGAATATGAATATGAATATCCGTGATGGGCCTCTCCGGGTAAAACCACTTCACAAACAACAGCATGCGTACTCCACAGGCAAATCAACGAAATCCGCGTTGCACAATGTGGTTTCTTTAATTGAATGCGCAGTGGACCATAAATGCTCAGCACTGGCTGCCTTCATTGATATTGAGGGCTCCTTCGATAAGACCACGTTCAACAGCATAAACACGGCCCTCTACAGACATAGTATAGACCCGACCCTAGGAGGCTGGATCACCAACATGCTCAAACTGCAAGCGATTAAAGTCACAGTTACAAGTTAACAACACCACAAGGGCCGTCGTCGCGAAGGGCTGCCCACAGGGGGGCGTCCTATCGCCACTCCTGTGGAACATGGTAGCGGACAGCCTCATCAAAACACTAAACCACAAAGGTTATTTCACTGTCGGCTACGCGGATGAAATAACAATAATAATAAACGTGACCCACGAAAACACTCTATGCAATCTCATGCGTCAAGCCCTAAAACTAGTAGAGGAATGGCGCAGCGAGCACCAACTCTCAGTGAACCCCACAAAAACGGAAATAATTCTCTTCACGAAAAAGAGGAAACCAATGACAATGCAACTACCAAGATTCTTTGGAACAACTCTAAGCCTTTCAACTGAAACCAAGTACCTGGGAATTTATTTGGACAAACAATTGAATTGGGCGGAAAACATGAACTATATCACCACGAAAGCCAGCATATCCTTGTGACAGTGCAAGAGACTGCTGGGCAGGAATTGGGGGATCAGCCCAATGGTCACCCACTGGCTATACACCACAGTCATCCGACCAATCATTGCATACGGCTCGTTGGTCTGGTGGCCCAGGACAGACCTCAGAACAACCCAAAGAGAACTCGAAAAACTGCAGCGGTTTGCTTGCATTGCAATAACTAGCAGTATGAGAACTACACCCACTGCCGCCCTACAGGCAATGCTGGGACTGTCACCTCTGCACCTTATCGTGCGGAAGGAGACTCCATCTATCAGGTACCCTAAATAAAGACTCCAGAGTTAAGCACACACGCATAAAGGAGGACGCGATTAAGCGAAAACCTATGTTAGCGTCACCATGCGACAAAGCCCCGAAAACACACCCCTTTTATAGGCATATAACTTAATACTCACAAAAGAACGATGTGACTACTCAGGCCCGAAAGAGATGAGAGTATACACCGACGGATTGAAGACGGACTCCGGTACAGGAGTCGGAGTCTTCTCACACGACCCAAATATAAATATATCCAGACCGCTAGGAGGGTTCAAACCGTCTATCAGGCGGAGTGTGTGGGCATCATACTGGCGGTCCACGCCCTAGAAGCCAGGAGGGTTACGGACACTCACATACGTATACTCTCCGACAGCGCCTCAGTCCTCCAATCCTTAGGGAAAAAATGTATTACATTGAAATTAATACTAGAATGCCACAACGCACTAGAACAAATAACCGTATCTAGTCGTAACACGGTGACACTGCAATGGATAAAGGGACACAGTGGATCGCTGGGCATCGACGCGGCTGACGAGCTTGCGAGATGCGGATCCAGCACGGCGGTCTATGGATCTGATCCTGTTGTATCCATCCCCTTCAACCAAATACGTAGGTTACAAGAATTCACCCAGACACAGGCGAGAAACTGGTGGAACTCGGCTGCAGGCTGTAGGCAGTCCAAAGAAGCTCTGCCATCTTTGGACAGTTTGGCTTACCAGACGATTGACAGGAAAGGCCTGCGCCCGATGACGGGGACCATCACGGGACACTGCTCACTTAACAAACACTTCCACAGAATAGGTATAACGGACAGTCCTCTGTGAAGGGCATGCTTGGAGACTGAGGAAACCGTTGCACACGTTCTCTTTGAATGCACAGGGGTCACACAGATAAGAACACAAACCCTCGGGTCACCCAGAACTTACACGGACGTTCTAAGAAAACCAGGAGCCCTAATTAGCTTCTGGAGGGAGGTGGGCTGGTTGGAATAATCCACCCAACGGCCGCCATGGCCCACGCACAATGGTCCACTAAGACCACTAAGTGCGGAAACCAAACCCCATAACATAGAACATAGGTACTATGAAAAAACATTTCCCCACCGCAAACTGGTAAATATGGCGCGCCCCACATAAGTATTCCATTACAAAAACATAACTGATGGAAACTCCTTGGTGATATTAACTTCTTGGATTAGCTCGAATCTGTATCGTAATAGAAAAAAAAATTGTCTTGCAGCATTATTTTGTTAGAGAAAAAGTGTTATTATAAGATTCTATTTTAAATTTCAGTATTGTGTTTATAAAGTATGTCAATATAATCTCGTTTTGCACTTTATAATTTGATGAATATTACGATATTAGAGTTGTTGTTTTTTCAACAAACTGGCTGGTAAAGTGAGCCTTATTACATCGCTATTAGGGCTATAAACCGAGCTATAACACACACGTGTGTAATAACATTACACACTAGTGCGTAATAGAATTATCACTACAAAGTTAAATTAGTACCTTATAGACCAGGGTCGATAATTTTTGAAAAGAAAATAAATTATAGTAGGATGAAACCCATTGGAAAAGGAAGAGAATATACCAAAAATTAAAGGAAAAATAATTTACGGGCGAGCTGAAGTCGGGAAGGGGAAGGGGGTGAGTTTTAAGGGTGAAAACGGTTTATCTCGATTTCCGGCAAAACTACAAGTCCTATGGAAAATATTATTAAATTATATGTATCATAGTAATGTATATTTTTATACACCATCAAAAAGTAGAGATTTCAACGAACAAAGAACCCACCGACTTTTTTAAAAAAGCAGATATTTTGACAGGAGAATTTTTGATTGAAAATTAGGGTAGTTTTTTCGATATTAAGTCAAAATAAGGAGAAAAAAATAATATTTTAAATAAAAAAAATAACAGTGTGTTTGGGACATAAAAAGGTAAGTTTTTACCAAACTATGTGAAAATAAATTAAAAGTTGTCAAAGATAAAAATTTAAAAGCAAAAACTCGGCACATACATTTTGAGGTTATGTGAAAAAGTGTCAAATCAAAAGTAGTAGATCTTTTTATTATCAGCAACTTTGCCATTTCACTTTTTCCATAGGACTTGTAGTTTTGCCGGAAATCGAGATAAACCTTTTTCACCCTTAAAAACTCACCACCTTCCCCTTCCCGACCTCAGATCGCCCGTAAATTATTTTTCCTTTCATTTTTATAATATTCTTCTTCTTTCCCAATGGGTTTCAACCTACTATTTTTTTTTTTCACTTTTTATTATTTTTAAAGGCTTCTACCCTGGTATATTACTGCAAGTTATATGCGAGCAATTTAACCGGGCAATACAGTTTTTTTTAGTAACAACAAAGAGGTTTTATGCCGCAGGAAATCCATATACATTTTTGGAATAAATAAATGTTTACCTCCTTAATTAAGTCAAACAAACATTTAATATTATCAAATTATTCATAATTCACAATAATTTGTTATAAAATATTTAAATATTTAAAGAACAATGGCAGAATAATAGTTCACAAAAATTAAAGCGTCTAGAAAATCTTATAATATAGAAAGAGTTTAATGATTTTTCTATGATTTTTCAAATAAAAATGTATTTCAATAAAACCACAGAAAAATACAAACATTAATGGGAATTTCAAATGATTGAAATAATGATCAGAACCATTTTACACTTTCAAGTGTTGCCATTTACTAAAATCATACTATTTTCGTATATATTTGTAAGACCACATAAAGGTTCAATATATTTTTCATAGGAAGTTATTATTACTAATAACTATACAATCAGTAAAAAATTAAAAATAAAAGTATTATGGTTGAAAAAAGGTTTCATAAGAAAAACTTCATGCAATTATTCAATACCTCAAACATAATAATAGTAACAATTACATTTAATGTTATGGCAACTCTAAATAAAACACTAAAAATGAAATGTCACTGACACAAAAAAAGTGGTCCGGTCTGTCACATGCTCCCGTGCTTTTCGTATCGGTTGTTTTCGTTTTGTATTATTGCTATTTCTCTTATTTCTATTTGACTTGGCTTGCTTACGGACTGATATTCGTTTCGCTTTGTGTGACTTGACTTGTGCTTGCCTAAAGGATTCTGATCTTGCCCTGTGTGACTGTGCTATCGCCCCTTTGGACTACGATTTTGCCCCATCGTTTGGATTGTTGAAGTGCGTTTTATTTGAATCACTATGGGAGATCGTAGCAGATTAACGCGAATCCTATGTGTTAACTACAACGTTTGGTTGGTCGGCGGACTTTAGGGTGTTGCGCCCATGTTATGACTCTGGTGTGGTATTTAGGATGGGCCAGATATCAAGATAATATCACAGCGCCAGCAGAATTCTTAGATTCAATAATTATACGAGAAGATGATGAGGAGGAATAAAAATGTAAAAATGTAGAATTGTTTCATTTTTTATTCATTACAAGTACCTATGATAAATGCTGTATACATATCGGCAAGTCACGCCTTTTCTCCGTAGGTGCAGGCAGATAAATTATCCTTCCTCTTGGTACCTACGATCCTGTCTAACCTCTTTCGCTTAACCTTTAAGGCAACTATTGAGTGTTAAAGAAACCATACAAGCGTGCTTTTGTCCCAACGATGTAAGTACGCATAAATATTTTCCACGAAGGTGCCCACTAAAGGTTGACCGACGGTTACAATTAAGCTAAAAAGGTAGGTACTTACATATATTATATAAAAACCTTACAAAGCTGTATTATGTTAGTACATTAAGTACAGAATTTACTAAACAACAACAGCATGCAGTACTTTATCCAAGTGACATAAGGCATAACCTAAAAAAGTTCAAAATGTTCAAGTCCAAATATCTTTTTTCTAGGCCCTCTCAGGACAAAATTCTTTGACTAAGTTACTCGGGGACTGACGCAGCGTATTTTAAGATATTTTTTACGTCTAGACGCTACCATTTCTGTTTAACTAATTTTATATATGAAAGGCTGCCATTGTTCTTTTATCACCTATAATTATAATTTTGAAGTAGGCTGTATGTTTACTCACCTTGCTTTTGGTGCGTGAAAAAAAAACATGCATGCCATTTCCCATCGCTTTCATATTTTGTTTTTATCGTATTTGTCGCTATGGTAAATTATTTAAGAAATATAAAGTTTTCGTGCAGAAGATGAACATTATTGATAGAGTTAACCTCGCCAGAAATACTAAATGAACTGCCCACGATAGTTTCCTACAGTAGAAGAGCAAGCTGAAAATTAGTTTTTGGTGTATTTCTCTGAACTCGCCAATACATAAAAGCCCAGCTCCCTGTGGTGCATCTATTCCTGGTGGTGCTCAAACATGGTGTTGATATCAAAACGTACTGTAACCCTATGGCGTTTATGAAGAGACGGAGACGTTTTGTCACCAGCCGACGTTAAAAAGTTTTAGAAAGAGGCTCCGGATAGTCAGTGCCTAGCAACAATGGTACGTTGAATTATTAATCTAAACGCAATTATATTCAAATAAACAGATACGTTATACACTCACAAAACAATTGAAAAAAAAGTGTTCTGCGCAGCAGCGGCAGCACATATACACACTTTTCATTCATCTGACATTTCACTACAAGTCGAAAGGGATGCCTTGATAAAACCAACAAGAAAAAAAGAGACAGCTAGTGTTTGTCACTTGCGTGTGAATGTAAACAAACATTATTCTCTGACCACCAATGTTTTTTTCTTTTTCTAACCTCCAAATATCAAAATATTAGGAAAAAAATATGAAATAAATTAGTAAATTGAGGTGTATTGCGTACTAACATTATGGTATGCAATCCCTTCTATTTTATTTACTTTGGTATCATAATTGGAACACTATCTAAATACACACGATGGCATTTTTTTATTTTGTTTTTGCTTTTTTTTTATTTATTATAGGCTCGCGCTTGACCACAATCTCATCGGATGGTAAGCGATGATGTGGTCGACGGTGAAGCACGCTTGCCTAGAAGTAACCTATTCACTCTTGACTTAAAGACACCTAGATTGTAGCTATCGGGAAACACAGACTCCGACAGGGAATTTCACTCCTTAGCTGTACGCATAATGAAAGTATTTCCAAAAAGTTTAGTGCGTATGGGTGGGATGTCCACCATGTACCGATGGCGCATCGCCGTACGTCTTGTAGTCCGATGATGAAACGGGCTTGGCGGCATTCGATCATGCAATTCCATCGCACACTCCCCGAAATGCAACCGATAAAAAACCGACAAGCTGGCAACTCGGCGACAATGTTCAAGGGCTCTGGAGCTTTGACTTAACAAGTGTCTCATTGCCGATGAGCTTCTTGGCCCGCTTTTCGATTGACTCTAGTGCATCAAGCTGGTATTTGGCAGATCCGTCCCAGAGATGAGAACAGTACTCCATGCATGATTGAACTTGCGCTTGATACAAGCTGAGCAGCTGTTCTGGCGTGAAGTACCTTCTAACCTTTGCAAGGATCCCCAGCTTTTTGGCAGCCAGCTGAGCCTTTGCCTCAATATATGGGCCAAAATTGAGAGTCGATGTCAACGTAACGCCAAGAAGCTCAAGATGGTCAGTTATTGGCACGGTCACATCTCGGAAAGTTGGAGCCGGATGAAATTGGCTCTTTTTAGCGGAAAAAAGACACGCCTGGGTTTTAGCAGCATTAAACCTGACCAGATTGGCATCGCTCCATTCAGAGACTGCCTGCAAGGACTGGTTCAAGCGCTCCACCATGGCCTCCCGGAGAGACTGGATCTGAGGCCCGGTAGCTCGAGCGTTGGACATGTATCTCTCAGCAACAGTGCTGTCGTCTGCATACCCAAAGGTGCCGGTTTTAGTAGATCGTTAATGTGAAGCAAGAATAAAGTTGCTGAGAGTACCGACCCCTGAGGAACCCCGGCATTAATAACTAATTGGTCCGACGAGCAGCCATCGATAACCACTTGAATGGACCGATCCCTCAGGAAGTCTGCAATCCAATCACACAGACCACCGGGCAGACAAAATGAAGGAAGCTTACCAATAAGGCTGTAGCGGCACCGACGCCGCCACTTAGGAACTAATGACATGACGTCACACAAATCCTGCATCGCGCAAGTAAAGTTTTGCGCGATCTGCGCGATAAGAACACATACAACAGTCCGACAATAACCGTTGGGCAGTTGCCCGGACCAGACACAACACCCGTCTGGTCGGAGGATCCTCCCTTTTCTACGGAGGTTTGTGGGACTTTACACCCTGTTCCACTTACCCCCAAACTGGTGACCCTCGAACATGAACATCAGCGCAGCCTTCGTGCAGAGCTACTTCATCGTGACGTCATCATCACTTCCTCAAGCTTTCAAGCAGCGAGTCACACAGCCAGCCAGTACCCACGGCATCTACGGGGGTATCCTGACCACCTGCATGCAGCGGACGCGCATTCCTGGTCATTACCCTCAGCTTCTTTCATCACCGCTCCGACCTACTGGAGCCAGCACCACTGTCCCGTTTCACTGGGACATCATCACCGCTCCGACCCACTGGAGCCAGCAACTCTATCCCGACTCACTGGTGATATCATCACCCCGACTCACTGGGGCACAACCGCATACAGTTCCGACTCACCGCGAACTCTGCGACTTCCGGTTCCGACTCACTGGAACCAACCTTCAACTGGCCAGACACACATCACAAGATGTACGGACGACTCAACCTAACCTGCTATCGACCTCCGGTCTCCGGAGGGGAGTGATGTAGCGGCACCGACGCCGCCACTTAGGAACTAATGACATGACGTCACACAAATCCTGCATCGCGCAAGTAAAGTTTTCTGCGCGATAAGAACACATACAACAGTCCGACAATAACCGTTGGGCAGTTGCCCGGACCAGACACAACACCCGTCTGGTCGGAGGATCCTCCCTTTTCTATGGAGGTTTGTGGGACTTTACACCCTGTTCCACTTACACCCAAAAGGCTTTCGTGGCAGACCCTATCAAAAGCCTTCGAGATGTCGAGGGAGACGGCAAGCGCTTCCCCGTGCCTCTCGATGGCCTCACTCCAGATGTGAATGGCATACGCTAGAAGATCCCCAGTAGACCGCTTTCGGCGGAAGCCGTATTGGCGGTCACTAAGGATATCGTCTGCTTCTAGGTATGCCAGGAGCTTAACATTGGGTACACGTTCCAGAGATTACAGATATGGGCCTGTAGTTGGCAGGGTCAGCTCGACTGTCCTTCTTGGGCACGGGCTGTACGTTAGCTTGCTTCCATGCATTCGGCACTTTTCCAGCCTCATACGAAAGGCGAAATAGACGTGTCACGACCGGAGACAGTTCAGGCGCACAGGTTGTTAGAACAATTGCTGGCATTCCATCAGGGCCGCTAGCCTTGTTCACGTCAAGGCTGCTCAGCACCCTACGGACGTCCTTTTGGTGGATACGAATGTCCGACATACTCGTCTCGCATCCATCAGGAGAAGGAGGGGGCCGCGCGTCACCAGGATTCAGACGTGAAGATTCCGCAAAAAGAGAGGCAAATAAATATGCCTTCTCCTCAGCGGAGTGGGCCAGCGACCCATCGGGTTGTTTCAACAAAGCCTATCGCTCTTCGCCATGCGTGACATAAACTAAAGACTAAAGTTCACAATTGTGTCCTATTCGAGTCTTCACAATGCGCGCACTTATGACATTATCATTGTCTAAACGTATCTAAATAATTGCGTAACCTGAGCATAACTTCTTGAAAACGAATTAATTAATTTCGTTGCAGGTTGCCTTAATTTTCAGTGTTATTGGTGCGTGTAGACGACAAGAGTTTCATAATATTACAACAAAGGAAATAGAATTCCGAAATGCCTTTGTCGCCGACATTTACATAAGAAGAAAACCGAAAGTAACTACTAACGAAGTGGCAAGCACCAATGTAACATAAAACTGTGAAATTGCCATCCAAATAAATCCAATATCGCTTTGAAAAAGGTACGTTCACCAATTGTTTTAATAATTAAACGATATATGCAATACATGTTTGTTTTTTCCTCGCAAATTTGTTGAAAAACGTCGTATGAAACTCGTGAGGTGTGCTCATTACACGGTTGGCTGAATTACGCTCTCGCCTACGGCTCGGGCTGCAACCCATAGCCTCGAGTGTAATGAGCAACTTAGCTCACTTGTAGGTATCATAATATACTATTTACGCATAGCTGCCGCCAAGAGTGTAAAAGTCAACAGTGCAATAAAACTTATATCTTTAAGTGTGTCCTAGTATATTATACCCAGTTGACCGTCGACTAACCAAAGAATAAGATAAAGACGTCACATTGGAGATTTAAGGATAAAATAAAATAATTGTTCAGTACATGATCGTTTATTTTTATCGCTGTAAATAAAGAACGCTTTAGCAGACAATAGGAGTACCACACATGCATGCGGATTGACCGGCGATAGACACGGCACCAGCAGCTGGTACAGCGCCACCGAAGCTCACGACACCTGTGATGGGGACCTGGCCAACAACAGCGGTGTTACCGCTGACTGGCAGCTCACCAGCGACCGCCACGTTACCCTCACCAGCACCGCCGTAAGCAGCTCCAGGAGCGATAGCACCTCCGAATGCGGCACCAGGAGCAAGTGCGCCACCATAAGCAGATCCAATGGCACCACCGTAAGCACCAAGACCGAGAGCACCACCACATCCAGCGCCGAGGCCCAGAGATCCGATGCTAGCTGCAGGAGCTAGAGCAATGGCTGGTGTCCCACATCCGCAACCACGACCGCCGAAGCTTTGGCCGAAAGCATTCTGTTGATAGAAAATTATATAACTTGTGAAAAGTTTCGGTGTGGTGACCGAGTACCGGAAGATGCAGCGTTGGAAGGTCTCGCACTAGGTGGACCGGTGACCTGATTAAGGCTGCAGGAATCTGCTGAAAGCGAGAAGTATAAGACAAGTCGTTTGGCGACACTGGTAATCTGAAATCAGAGACTAATGAAAGGCACTGGGGTATCGTATCACACAACAATATTGTGCCTATCTTATCGGCGGAGTTTCATTAGAATATAAAGAAATAAACCCATAATTTGGAAGTTTAGAAAATATAGCAGACGGAACAACAATGAAAGAAGCCCATGAGAAAATAAAGAGATCAGAAATAGTTAAACACTCACCTGAACCAAGCAAGCTTGGATGCAGAGAAACAGAACAGTGAAGGTAGACATGTTTGATGTTTGTTTGTGTTCAACGAGATGCTGAAAAGTGAATGATTTTCCCAGTTCTAGACAACGTTTATATAGTGCAAAAGCTTCTTATCATAACAACGTGATGTTTTTGTGTTCTGAAACAAAGCAAAATATTTCAAGGTCTTGCATTTTTCTATTTCCCTATATTGCAACTTTTGATAAAGGTACGAAATGTTATTTCAAAATTCACGAATTGCAGCAACACAACTAGATAAGCATCACATAGTTTTTTTTGTACAAATAGCCGATCGATTTTTGGAAAACTCATTCTCAAGTTCACTTCAACACAAACTACAATGTCAGCCAAGGTGATCCTCGTCCTCTGCGCTCAGGCGCTCTTCATCCAGGTGAGAAAGTGTTTACTTAATTATAGTTATTTATGTAAACTTTCTTATTCCCATGGGTTGCAGTCTCACAAACAATCATAAAAAATATTATCTCTCCTTCTCTCTATTTTCTCCACCGTAAAACTTATGGGTTAATTATCTTTCGCAACTCACGATTATTCTTATTTTTTCATTATCAATAAAATGGCAATTACATCAAAAGCATTTGACACACATTACATTACGTGATAGAATAAAATAATCATGTTTCATCAGCAATGTCATCATATACAATGATGGTAAGATATTTACTAATACAATGATTTCTTGTTTACAGACTGCGTTCAGTCAGTGCTTTGGTCGTGGAGCCATCACCGCTCCTACACTTATTGCCCCAGGATGTGCTGGTAACGCCTGGGCCAGCCCAAATGGTTTCATTGGGAATGGAATAATTGGTAACGGCTGGGCCAGCAATGGTATATTTGGTAACGGTTTGAACGGCAATGGCTTGGCTGCTCTAGAGATCATTCCCACCAGTAGTGGTGCTCTGCCTCTCTCCAGCGCCTCTGCTGTCACTCCCATTGGCCTCTCCATTACGTCTGAGAATGTGTATGAGGGTGCTCTATCTGTGGATGGTGAGCTGCCGTTCATGAGTGCTGTGGCTTTGGAGGGCGTGTTGTCCAGTGCGGGTGCTGGCGACGTCAGCTACAGCTGCGGTAATGGCGTTACTGCTATTGAGAGTATCGCTCCTTCTGCTGTTGCCAATGAAGCTGCGGGTGCCTATGGGCTCGGTGCTGGCTATGGACCTGGTGTTGCTGCAATTGCTCCTGCTGCTCTTGGAGTCGGCTGGGGCGACCGCGGCTGTGGATGTGGATGTTAGAAATTTTTGACTAGTATAACTGAACTGATTATTTTATAAATGATTCAATAAATTTAAGCCCACTAAAACTTAAATGAGAAAAAGGGAGCCAAGTTCAATACTAAGTATATGCGTGGTTGATGACTACACTGACAAAAGAATTGGGATCTAAATGGGTGCCAAGTTATGTATCCTGAAATTTATTTACAAGAACATAAAACATTTTAAAACACAATTTCTTGCTTTTTCTGCTACAGCAATATTTGCTATTTTTAACCGACTTTCCAAAAAAGAGGAGGTTATCAATTCAATTTGTTACCTCTGAACTTTTTACTGGGTGGACGGATTTCGATGATTCTTTTTTTATTTGAAAGATGGTGCTTGTCATGTGGTCCCATTTAATTTTCATCAAGATGTGATGAAGAACTTATGAGATATACATCGGAACTCTTCAATAAATGACTGCAAATCACTCGGGATAGCTGCTATCGCATGTCTGTTTATTGTTTTTACCATTTCATATCATAACATCACACTAGTACGCTCTAAAGAGGGTACGCAGGTGTGAACAGTTAACCCTGCCCGGCGAGCATGGCCTACTGTGACATCGCTTAAGTCACACTTTTAATCACAGTTTGGGCGATAAACTCATTTTGTCTTAAATGCTAGCATGGCGGCGTGAGATATTTTCTTGACTTGTGGCATAACTTCTTGACGTTTACTTTTTTTATTTCGGAAATTTTCCAATTTTATTGTAGTTTCGGTTTAACCTTGGCCATAAAAACCATTTATGTTCTGAGAAGCATAGCCCTACGACGCACTGTTGCCGAATTATGGGCCTCCGTATCTTATTTTATTTTGCATATTTCCAAAATGATATCTCGAAAACGGTATGTCTTAGGCCAAAAATAACCAAAATTTAGCCCCCCCTTTGCTATCCCCATGTTAGCATCATCCCAACATGAATAACAAGT
This sequence comes from Orthosia gothica, assembly GCA_949775005.1. Taxonomy (NCBI): domain Eukaryota; kingdom Metazoa; phylum Arthropoda; class Insecta; order Lepidoptera; family Noctuidae; genus Orthosia; species Orthosia gothica. The sequence continues at coordinate 5,332,495 of OX459035.1, read as the reverse complement.
TTTTTTTTTTTTTTACGTTGCTTGCTTTTCGACTCGGTCATGACGAGTTATGATAAAATATGTCATGTCTTACAATTTGACTTAAATGCTAGCACGGGAAAACCATGTGACATAATTTACAGGCGCGACTTGCTTTTCTTGTTGTTGACTTCATAGTGCGACATAATTTGAATAGACGACCAGATAAAATAATACGTAAAAAAGTATGCCGTTCATACAGCTAAACAACTTTTTAATTTTGTTGGGAATAAATTAATATTTGACCCACGACCATAGACTTATGCACACTTTATTTTTCTTTGTTTGTTTGATAACATATTATGTGTTTGTTAGAAAGATATATTTATTGTGAAAATTTTTATAATTACTAAAAAATATAAGGGTGGTATTTAATACTTTAACTGTAATTCCCCTTTTTTCAATCAAAATATTCGAAATTACTACCAAAAATACTCATCAAATAAATGAATTATACTATACTGCTAGATCTTTAAAGCTTAACTGTTTTACTGAATAACTATCTGTTAACTAAAAGTAAATCTAATAATTCTTCGAGTGCAACAAAATATTTAAGTTTTAAGGGAGGGGGGGAAACGAAACAAAGTCGACGGAGCCCCGCTGCGCAGGGCTCCTATTTCTGTCTGCAGGGTCTAAAGTAACCTAACATGAAGGAGATGACGGGAGCTGAGTTCGCTCGCTTTGCTCGCTCACTTCAGCTCCCGTCATCTCCTTCGAACCTAACCTATCCGTGTCGGGGTGCCCTAAGCTCCCGAGCTCGCTTCGCTCGCTCTTGGACTAATTCACATTTATTTTATATTTAATTGAATAATTTGTGTGCAAATCAGTATTTTTGTTTTACGGTGAGTAATATTGTTTTGCAGTAGGTTATTAGTGGAGATATTTTGTTTGCTTAAATTTCTAAATAGAGGTGCAGTTAAAAATTCCCCAAAATATAATAGCTTGGACCAATACCGGTGGGCCCCTATTTTTTATATTTTAAATGTTTTTTGGGGATTTTATTTAAGAAACATTTAAAAATGTAGAAAGCAAGAAGAATATGGTATAAAAAAAAAAAAAAAAAAAATAATTAAAATAAGAACAACACTAAAAAAAAAATACAATTATGAAAAAGTAATAATATAAAATTAATTAATAATCCTGTAACATTTCAATTAATTAATAAGCATTGATCACCAATTCACCATACACACAAAATGAATTTATTGCCATTTGGTGCCGTAATTAGAAGGCAAATATATTTTTTTCAACTATAAAATTTTATCACCACCTCCGAACGAAAGTGATACATTTTTCTAAATCATCTGTCAAAATGTGACATTTGTGACAAAATGGGTGCGCCCGTATTAGCAATTAAGACCCGATGAGTCCCAAACAAACGTCAGGAAATTTTCTCACGCCGCCGGTGCTATTATTTAGGACAAAATGGCGTTATCGCCCAAACTGCGATGAAATGTGTGACTCAAGCCATGTCACAGTAGGCCGTGCTCGCCGGGCAGCAACAAGAAAGGCATGTTGCGCCTTTATAATATGTCACATGTTTGACCCGTGCTAGCATTTAAGACAAATTGTAAGATATGACATAATTTATCATGTCATGTCACAAATGTCTTGGGTACGCCCATGCTCGCTAGGCTGGTATACTCTCATTCCACCGGTTTTGTTTAAGTTTCATGTTATTGGGATAATCAATTCTGGCTTCACTTTGGACATTATAGGTACCTAACCTATAGAACTGGTCCATTATGTACCACAACTAAAAAGTGAAAAATAAAAATAAACTTTTTACAAAAAATACAACCGACTTCCAAATAAAAACACTACAAAGTGAAAAATAAATTCAATTTCGGGAGTCGGTGTCAAAAAACGAAGAAACGAAAACAGGAACACCGACTTCCGAAATTGAATTTATTTTTCATTTTGTAGTTGTTACGTATCCGAACTTACAAAATAATATATTATGTATCTATGGTTCACTGTTCCTTCCGTTGTTGCCTTCCACCCGCTCGTCATGAATACACGTATAATTTAATACCAGAATCCAGTCGTCTTATTTCAAGTATAAACCCGTCCACGCACCATAAATGCTCAATGCTCCCCGCGCGCGCGTCCCCGCTGGCGCACACAAAGAGTGATAGCTCCGTCGAAATAATTTCTATTAATTAAAAATACAATGTTCTCAGCACTTAAATCGATACTAATCTATGAGTAAAGTGACGAGTGTAATCATTAATAAAACAGTTTTCGTATAAGTTAAATAGTGCGTCTATAAACATAAAAAAACGAAGCAGCAAAAATCAAAGCTAAACAAAGGACTTGTGAACCAGTGACTCAGTGTGACTCATTACGGAGTGCGTGAGGTGCGTTACGTGACCATAAATGGACATATTGAAACCTATTGGAGGAACATCAACGATCATTAGCTGCGAAACTCGAGCAACAAGGACAATTTTTTTGAACAAGTTTGCATGTGCGTCCGCATCCGAGTGGTCAGGAAGAGCGCCTGCCGTCACATAGAGTTCAAGTTCGAATCAGAGCAGCGAGCCACTTTTTGCATTCTCTTTTTTATTTTTCTGGTTTTGATTCATTTTTATTAACTTAAATAAGATAATTAGAGTATAATAATGTCTTTTAAGAGTGTTCTGAAGGGAGACCGCAGGATACCAGAGAAAGTTATATGCTTCAAGTGCAAGAAGGCAGTCGACATTAAGAAAACAGCTTTATGCTCAGTGTGTACCAACCGATATGAACCGGATTGTGATGGTTTTCCGGAACAAACGTACCGTCTAATGGACCAGGAATCCAGAAAAAAATGGCGATGCAAAACTTGCATCAAAAGTAAAAAGGTTCCAACTATCAACCATGTAGCTGAAGTATCAAATATAACAACGAGAAAACGAGCAAACCTAAACCTGAACAGCCCATCACCAGGACCTAATGACAGCTTTTCTCAAGGTTGCTCCCATTTGGTGCAACCTTGAGACGCACACCGCACTGTGTTTAAGTTGAAGTAAGTATGTTACTTGTGTCACTTTTATTTGTATTAAGTTGTTTTTTCTTCTTCTTTTTTTGTATTTTGGCACCTTTTTTTCCAAATACCCACATGTATGTGATTTTGTGTGTTGTGCTGTGTCTTTTGTGTGCACTGAATAAATGGTTTATCTATCTATCTATCGTAACAGTGAAACCTGCCGTCCAGGGAAAATATGATATCTTGGACTCGCACATACTGTCTGAATGTGAAACTTCAGATGAATCGTTTGATACACCTAACAAATTATCTCATAGTGTTGACGGCACAATATCTGAAATATCTGAAACATTAACAGTTTTAGAAATGAAAAACACCATAAAGGAACTCACGCTTAGACTGAATAGTGCAGAAAATGAACTAGAAAATACTATACTAGAAAATAGCAGCCTCCACCAACAAATAAACAAATTAACAGCTGAGACAAAAATGCTAAAATCACTTTGTTATTCCTCAGTAACCTCTGAAAATAGCCCAGCCATCAAACATAAGAGAAAAAGACTCTCTTTACTACCGCAACTCACGCTGTCCACACCTTGTACTCCATTGCGAAATAAGTCGCATGTCGACTGTGAAAAGAGTATTGAGTTAATATGTCTTCAACAAAAAATCACGGATCTTCAACAAAATCTGAAAGAAGCACAACATCATATCGAAGCTCTCACAAAACTAATAGAAACGATGAAAAGCAGTAATAAAATACCACAAAAATCTCGGGTGTCAAAAATGAACGCAGGAACGCCTAATTACACCGAAGAGCAAAAACATGAACCGACGAGTAGAATATTTATCTTTGGCTCTCAGCAATGCGTCGGTCTAGCAGCAGTCATGATACACGCTAGACAAAGTGCAAGGTATGAAAAGTATAGGATTATAGCAAATACGAAACCAAATGCACTCAGTAATCAAATAATAATGAGCTGCCGTTATGCTAAGTTGAATCCCAATGATAAACTTGTGATATGTGTAGGAGAAAATGATTACAATTTAAAAGATACCTTATCCCAATTACAAATTGTACTAGATAAATTTTATAACAACATGATCATTGTACTAAATGTGCTTAAAAATGAATATCTAGACGTTAATTAACTTAATAATCGTATTAAAAATGTATGTATAAACTATAAAACATGTAAATTTCTTGAAAGCCAATCTAATAAGATATCCGAATTTTGTATAAAAATTAATTACCTAATCGACTGTAACGATTATAATGAAAATTATTTAAACCCTAGGAACCTTGTAAAACGAATACGGAGTAACAAATCAAGTCTTAAAGTAAACGCCAAACTTAATAAACCTAAAAAGGGAACAATTCCGTTCTATTTTGATCGCATAAGCCTCAGTCAACAAAAATCAGAAAACCTAATAAATCCCACTAAGACACCCCAAAAAGGAACCATCCCGTACTATTTTCCGATAATAAAAAAGAATTTAAAGTTTTTTCGTGCCCATAACGCCGCCATCTGTAATACATCATAATTTTAAAATACTGCATCAAAATATAGCCAGTATCCTGTCCAAAAGGGAACTCCTTGAACTAACCTTGCAGGAACTCCAGGAAATGAATAACAGTCCAGACGCAATATGCCTTTCCGAGACATTTATAAAAAAAGGTAATGAATCTCATGTTAAGATCCATGGTTACAATATGACGGCTAACTTCTGCAGAGATAAACAAAGGGGCGGTACGTGTATTCTGCTAAAAAAAAAACACGTTTTTAAAGAGTTACCTTTTATAAATACATATGCAACACAAAATACTTTCGAAGCATGCGGCATAGAACTAACACATCATAAGCTGATTATTATTTGTGTTTATAGGACACCTCAGTCTGACCCCATCCAATTTTTGAGTAAGTTAAATAGTCTTTTGTACCACGTATTCAAAAAATATAATTCTAAAATAAGTGTGGTCTTGGCAGGTGACTTAAACATTAATACTCTCCAAAACAGTAATATTACTATTCAATTAAAAGAAATCTCATATAATTATAACTTAAAACTTCATATTAATAGTCCAACTCGTAAGTCTTCCTGTATCGATCACATTCTCAGTAACATTCCTAATGCTAATGCTACTGTAATGCCTCTTCACCTGTCCGATTATGACACAGCACAAATGTTGAGTTTTCCCATGAAACATAAGATACAAAACCGGACAACATATTTTTTCTACAAAAGAGATTATAGCTTGAATAATATCCAGAAATTTAAGGAATGCTTACGAGATGTGTCATGGTCGGAGGTCTACGGTGAGAAAAACTTAAATATGGCATTCAATTCTTTTCACGAATTATTAGGTATGTTCTATAATTTATGTTTCCCAAAAATAAAGGTGAAAGTAAATAATAGTAGTAAAAAGAAACAGAACTGGATAACCAAAGGTCTAAAACAAAGTTGCAAAACAAAAAGGTTTCTGCGCTATCAATATTATAAGAGCAAAAACTTACGAAATAAAACTAAATATATACAATACTCAAAGATTTTACAGAAATGCGTTTACACATCAAAAAAGAACGCAAACATTAAATTCATAAACAATAGTGAAAACAAATGTAAAGCGGTCTGGAGAGTAATAAAGGATGAAATAGGGAACAATTACGATAGGGACAACATAGAAAATATTCTACTTGATAACACAGTACTTTCAGATCCTGTAGAAATAGCAACAGCTTTCAATAACCACTTTACTAATACGGCACAATCTTCGAGTAAGGGAGCAAAAATAAACAGTAACGAATGTTCAATAGTCCATTCGATGTTCCTTAAACCTGTGTCCGAAAATGAAGTTAGAGCAGAGATTATGTCATTAAATAACACAAACTCAGAAGGTTATGACGAAATTAACACGAAAATCATTAAAGCATGTACTAATGAACTTATTGAAGTCCTGACATATTTAATTAATTTATCATTCTCACTTGGCATTTTTCCTGAAGCACTAAAGCTGTCAATTGTTAAACCACTTTATAAAACCGGTGAAAAATCAGACGTCAACAACTATCGCCCAATAACTTTGATACCTATTCTATCTAAAATCTTCGAAAAGTGTATGTGTAAAAGACTGATTGAATTCTGTAATAAATTTAACATTATAAGGAAAGAGCAGTTTGGCTTCCAAAAAAAAAAATCCACAACGTTAGCTATCTACAGTCTTATAAAAATAGTATTAACGAATATTAATAATAACTATCTAACTACAGGGCTGTTCTTCGATCTATCTAAGGCCTTTGATCTAGTCTCTCATGACCTGTTATTACAGAAATTGGAGGCAACAGGGATTAGAGGCATTACCCTACAATGGTTGTCATCATATCTAAGTAATAGACAACAACGCGTTACTATTACTAAAATGGATACAAGTAACAATATGACATCTCACTATTCTGCTTTGAAATCCAATAAACAAGGCGTCCCACAAGGAAGTGTACTAGGCCCTATCTAATTCCTATTGTATATAAATTCTATCACCACCATAACTAATCATAAATGTATACTATTCGCTGATGACATCTCTATTATTGTGACATCTGATAAGAAAAATAATACAATTAAAGACCACGAGACAGAAATTAATAATGTGATTGAAAGATTGATGAAATGGCTCAAGGAAAATAACTTATCCATTAATCTAAAAAAGTCCGTTTATATACAATTCAATAAATCAAATAAGCCAAAACACAATATTAAAATGAATATACATAGAATTCACGAAGTAACGCAAACAAAATTTCTAGGAGTAACCCTGGATCAAGACATCAACTGGAAAGCACATGTTGATACAGTATCCAAACGAATAAATAAGTTTGTATATGCATTGAAACAGATTAGAAACATTACAAACATTAAAACGTCTATAACAACATATCATGCATATGTTGAATCAGTGCTACGCTATGGCTTAATTATGTGGGGAAACAGCACTGATCAAAATAGAGCATTTGTCGCACAAAAGAGATGTATAAGAGCATTATGTGGCCTTAAGCCCGACGAATCTTGCAGGCCGATGTTCAAGAAACTTGATTTGTTACCGCTACCGTCCCTTTATATTTTTGAAATTTGTTTGTTTGTGGGTTTATAAAATAACTTTATTTAACTGACAAAGTGACAGTAAAGATAATAACGTCTTAATCCTAAAGATACAAGGTTCTTATAGCTAAATTATGCTAAGATGACAATTGTAGCGTGACGACAGTGTCCTACATTATAATTACTTACTCACTAGATTTGGATGAAGCTGTACTGCTGACAAAGCTAATTGTAGTAGGGCTGCCACACTTAACTCCTCCCTCCATAAGAGAGAAATTATCTAAGGGCAACTGTGTAGTCCTTAGAGAATTTCTTTTACAAATTTTATATAAGTTCCATCTATATATTATAAGACCTACAGCAGGCACTATGATTATGACATAAGTACTTAGGGTCCATACACTGATATTGTCAGTTGTTACACGTATATATGACTCGAAATCACTGACACTTTCACTGTATTTTGCACGGTTCACTAAGTCCTTGATGTCACCTTAGTCCACCCCTCGAAGATCCATCTGCTTCGCTGGTGGGCTGACGTCACGACGAAGTTCGGGCATCTGTGCTGTTGGTAATCCGTGAAATTATGTTTTAGTAACATAAGTTGCTCGACGCATGTTTTCTCTGTGTACTGAAGTACGTCGTCTTCGGAGCAAAGGTATGTGAGGTCATCAATTGCCTCGCAGCTGTTGACTACGGGTCTGTATTTCGAATTTTTCACCAGAAGGTAAGGATATTTGGGAATAATGACAAAGGGTTTTTTTGTGGTTGGGTTAAGATTTGCAACAGGGATAACTTTATAATAGATATATGTGTTACTGTCTACTAGTGGGACTTCTAATATAAAAACTATTTTACTACTATCTATAAACCCCTTAATTTGTATGCTCCCTTCTAGGTGATATTTCATGGCTTTGACAGCAGCCTCCCACAGGCCTCCAGCTGTTGGCCAAAGTGGTGCATTGAAATGCCACTCAATTTGTAAGTGGCTCATCTCATCGAAGAATTCAGAATTCTTAAACGTATTGTGTTTCTCAAATTCCTGTTGAAGTAGTTTTGCTGCGCCCACAAAATTCGTTCCGTTGTCGGAGAATACGTGTCTGGGTGTACCCCTGCGGGCACACATCCTTTTGAATGCGGCGAGGAACGTTTGCGTAGTCAGGTCCGACACCAATTCCAAATGCACAGCTTTGGTCACCATGCATATGAAGATTGCTATGTAAGCCTTGCAAGTTTTAACGCCTCTTCCTTTGTTGATTTTCACATCAACATGCCCAGTATAGTCTACGCCTGTGTTTGTGAACGGTCTTGATGGAGTTACACGCTCCTTTGGCAAGTCTGCCATCAGTTGTACGTTTCGGTTTGTTTTGAAACGATGACATCGGACGCATTGTCGTAGCTCCTTCTTGACTGTTCTGCTACCTCCAATGACCCATAATGTTTGACGTAAATGGGCCAAAGTGAGTCGGGCGCCTCCGTGGAGAGTGTTGCGATGAGCCTCTTGAATAATAAGCTCCGTTAATCTTCCTGTAGCCGGAAGAATAATAGGATGTTTAGCTTCGGGAGATAAAGTTGAGTAGCCTAGTCGGCCCTTCACGCGCAGTATTCCACGGTCGTCAAGGAATGGGGTTAACTTCAGCAAGCTGCTTTTTGTTGATATTGGTCGATTTTTCTTTAAACATTCAATTTCGTCGCCATAGTTTGTTCATTTTGAACGTTTTTGATGAGCAATTCTGTTGCTCCCATAATGTCTTGTGGTGACAAACACATAACCTCCTTTTTGTTACCGCAGTCGGCTAACTTATTGGTTGAGTTTAGTGTGCGTTTTTGCTTACGAATATTGCTTATTCGTACAATCCATCCAAGCACTCGTATTACGCGTTTATAATTACTGTTTTTATTCAATAATGTATCAATTATTTCACAATTCTTGTATGTGACTGCGCAGCAGTTTATTTCCTGCAACTCAGTGTTTGTTGTGTAGGTCAGGTGATTGTCCTGATGAATTTTTGGCATGTTTGTTTTTAACCAATCTGGTCCATTCCACCAAAGTTTAAAATCTAGGAGTTGAAAAGGTGTAAGCCCTCGAGTTGCACAGTCAGCAGGATTTTCTTCTGACTTCACATAGTTCCAGCAGTTTGCTGAGATAATGCTGTTTATTTGTTTTACTCTGTTAGCTACATATTTCTCCCATCGGTTTATATCGCCCTGCAGCCAGGCTAAAACGACCTTGGAGTCGCTCCAGCACCTTAAATGTAGTTTTTTAGTGCTGAGAGTGTTCCGAACCTTTTCTAGCAGTTTGGCTAGTAAAACGGCCCCGCAAAGTTCCATTCTAGGTACAGTTATCCTGTTGCTGATTGGTGCAACCTTTGTTTTTGCAGTAATTAGTGTAGTCTTGTATTCGCCGGCTTCAGTTTTCACTCGGCTATAAATGACGCACGCGTAAGCTTTTTCGCTTGCGTCGCAAAACGCGTGTATCTCTAGATTGTTTTCTTGACATTGTAACCATCGTGGAATGGAAAGTTTGTTTAGAAAAGGGATATCTTTTCTAATTGTTTCCCATTCTGTAGCGAGATCGTCGGGTAAGCGTTCATCCCAGTTTGTTTTGCTTATCCAAATTTTTTGGAACAGAAGTTTGGTTTTTATTGTAAGTGGCGATAGTAATCCAAGTGGGTCGTATAGCTTGCTTATTTCGCTCAGTAGCACGCGTTTTGTTAGTTTTTTCGTGATTGGTAGATCCCATTGGTATGTGAAGCTATCGTTGTCTTGATTCCACCTCATGCCCAACATTTTTGAGTTTGTTGTTTGTTCTGGGCTAAAGTCGATGTTCGTATTGCGGCTCTTTTGATCATCTCGCAAGTCTTCTAAGATAATCGGTTCGTTCGTTTTCCATTTTCTCAAGTTAAATCCTCCTTTTTTCAGCAACTCAATTAGCTGTGTGACCAGTGTTTTCGATGCGTCGAGAGTATCCTGTCCGTAAACCAAATCGTCCATGTAGAAGTAGTTTTTCAGGACGTTTCCAGCTTCCGGATAGGTATCTTTTTCATCTTCTGCGAGTTTATGTAGAGTGCGCATTGCCAGATAAGGTGCACTTTTCGTTCCGTAAGTTACTGTGCCCAACTGCCAATCTTGTAGAGGTTCCTTAGGGGATGATCTCCAGATTATAGTTTGCAGATGTTGTTGATTTTCGTTTAGCCAGATGAACCGATAAAGTTTTTCTACATCCGCCGTAAAGACGTATCTGTACGTTCTCCAATTAATTAGTAGTGTCAGTATATCCTTTTGTAAGTTCGGACCGCAGTACATGTGATCATTGAGACTGCTGCTGTCTCCTTTTGTCTTGTACGACGCGTTGAACACTACTCTTAGTTTTGTTGTAGTGGACTCAGCTCTCATCACGCCGTGGTGAGGTAGGTAAACGCGGCCCCTACTTTCTTCTGTGACTGGTTTCATGTGTCCCATAGCGATGTATTCGTTCATAAAACGTTTGTACTCGTAACTGAGTTCTTTGTTTTTTAGCATTTTCCTTTCCAGTTGAAGGAACTGTGCTAATGCTTGTGACCTTGCATTGTTTAAGTTTGTTTCGTAGTTAGGCTTCATAGGCATTTGTACCACATATTGTCCGTTCGCCAATCTTGTGGTTGTTGCATTGTAATAATCTTCACAGTGTTGTTCCTCACTAGTTGATGATGACTTGTCTGGAATTTCCTCGGATTCCCAAAATCTTGCCATGTTTTCGAAATCGTTTAGTGTTACCAAGCAGTTGAATGTCTTTACATTCCCGCATAGAATCCAGCCTACTTTCGTTTGTTGAGCTACTGGGTATCTCTCACTCCTGATGACGCCGTTTAGGATAAGTTCCGAGTAGATGTCCGCGCCCAAGAGTAGATCGATCGGGCCCGACAGATTGAACTGTGGATCCGCTAGTTTTAAGTTTTCCAAATAGTCCCAGTTGCTGATTGGGAACGATGCGGTAGGTAAGTTGCTTATGAGTGTTTTCATAATTAATGCTTCAAAGTTTAGTTTGTAGTCTGAATGTATTGACTGGCATTCTAAGGTCATTGCCCCTTTGCAGTTGCCGCTAAGGGTTCCGACGCCCGATACAACAGCGCTCACTTTACGTCGCTGTAATCGGAGGCGTTGTGCCGCGTTTTCCGTTATTAGGCTCACTTGAGAGCCTTGGTCTAGTAGACCTCTCAAGTTGATGAAGTTTCCATCAATTGTTTTGACTTTCAGGAGTACAGTGGTCAACAACACTTCCCTTTGTTCGTTCGTTATGTTGTTGACCCCATAGGAAGTCGAAAGGGTCGACGATGGGTATTCCTCCCTTGTTGCTTGTTTGTTGCTAGATACTAGGTTGATTCAGGAGTGTATTCATGTATGATGTAAATAACAGCCGTTTGTTGTCGTAGCGGTGGGTCAGCATGTCCCAGCAAGATGCATAGTTTTCAGCACTGATGCCAAGATGCTGTACCAGTTTCTCTGCCTCACCCTTCAGTTTTGTTTTCAAGTGTTGCATTTTTTGAGCCTTCGAAAGTGTCGGATTGTTGTGTACACTTTCGAGGTAGAGGTCTCTAAAAGTCAACCACTGGTTATAGTTGCCATGGAAATCGGGTATTTGAATTTTTGGCGTAGATTTCTCATAATGTGCATTGTTCCAGATGTTGTGTTGTAGTTTCCTTTTCAGGTCATCATAGAAGTTTTCTGCTGTATTGTATTTCTGTTGATAAATTGAGTCCTCATCTTGTAGTAGGTAGTCTAGTTCCCAATTTACCTTTTCGATATGCTCCCATTTAGTTTTCAGGGTGCTTAAGTTGTCTTCTAATTCCCATTTTTCCATCGGTACTGCCAATGCTATCTTTACCTTCTCCACAGTGCGTTCGAACGCTCTAAAGTTGCAGTATTGTTGACGCAAAAGAACTTGTTGCTTTTCCGCCGACTCGCTGGCTTCCCGAGGAGGTACGTGGAATTGGATATCGTCGAAAGTAAATTTCGATTGTCCCTTACCTTGCTTAGGCGTAGCAGGTGGTTGTTCCGTCTTACCAGCAGATGCAGACGGCAATTCCGATTTACGTTTCAACATGTCTTGCAGCACTTCTTCATACATCTTCTTCGTACAGTTGAAAATGTCGTCGTTGAAGTATTGAAGGTCTGTTGCTCCAGACTCTTCCAGTAGTTGATGGTTGTGAACAAACTTCTCCCAGTTATTGTTCAGCCGAGAAAGACGCTCCTCCAGGTATGCCAGGTTCTTCCTGGTGGGACTGTCCTTCTTGTAGTTGGTGCAAATAAGCTTCAAGTCTCTGAAGGTTGTTTCTTGATGGCTTATCAGTTCCGTTACGCTCTGAACCATGGTTATTAGTAATTGGTTTGACCGTTGGTGGAGTAGAGTTGTATCACCGCAGGTACTAGTTCACCAAAGTTGCGAAGTTTCCGCAAGTTTTGGATATCAAGTGCGTTAGCGCCCCACTATCGCGATCCGCTCTTCTGGGACTCCAGCTAGACAGATTCGCTAAAGTTAACAGAGAGAATACGCACCTGTTATATCCGGCTCGAAGGACCAGTTTTATGTACGGCTCAGAGGTAGCCGGTTACTTACAGTTGAGTTGCATTTCAATGCACCACTTTGGCCAACAGCTGGAGGCCTGTGGGAGGCTGCTGTCAAAGCCATGAAATATCACCTACATCGAGTACTGGGAGACCAGAAGAGTTTGAGTTTGTTTGATGCTTGCAACTTGATCCATGTCTCCTCGCATGACACGCTGTGCACGTCACACGGTGACGCAGTTGTCCGATGACCCAGTAATTTTGCTTCGCAAGGTGTATTCTCGTTTTGAAGGTTGAACACTGGCATATTTGCTTTGCAAATGTAGTTGTCCTTTTGCAGCTTCCAGGTGCTGCTCCTACTCCCGTTATGGTTGCATTCAGCCGTTTCCTTGGTAGTCGAAGCATTTGTGCAGCGTTCTCAGTTATTGAGTTAACTTGCGAGCCTTGGTCTAGTAGTGCTCGAAGCGTCATATAATCTCCATCTGCAGACTTTATCTTAAGCTGCACAGTAGTTAGCAAAATCTTAATCTCTTTAGTCGAAACATGGTTGCAACTTTGTTTACTCGTGGATGTGCTTAGTCGTTGACCTGGATTATTGTTGTTTTTTTTTGTATTCGATGAGTTGGAGTTATTTCTCTTGTCAGCATTGTGCAATAAGGTGTGATGCTTGCTATTGCATTCTTTGCAAGTTTTTGATGATGCGCAGTTCGTGTTGCCATGGCTGTATAGGCAGTTTTTACACACGTGTAATTTCGAAACTGTGTCATTTTGTTGAAATGAGTCCATGTTGTTGAACTTTGGGCAGTTCATCAACACGTGATTTCCGTCACAGTTCGGGCAATGACCGTATGCCGCATGGTAAGTTTTCTTGAAAGATCTCTGCCGCTCATAGTTATGCAGTTTTGCAGAATGATGTTTGTTGAATGCCTTCCTGTAGTTGTAGGTAGTCGTTGGAGGTACTTCTAGTGGTCAAAGACTCTTCAGTAGTTTGTTCCAGATTATTGTTTGAAGCTCTCCTAGTTGTCGGTGACACTCCCAGTTGTTTGAAGCTCTCCTAGTTGTCGGAGACACTCCCAGTTGTTTGAACCTCTCCTAGTTGTCGGAGACACTCCCAGTTGTTTGAAGCTCTCCTAGTTGTCGGAGACACTCCCAGTTGTTTGAAGCTCTCCTAGTTGTCGGAGACACTCCCAGTTGTATGAAGCTCTCCTAGTTGTCGGAGACACTCCCAGTTGTTTGAAGCTCTCCTAGTTGTCGGAGACACTCCCAGTTGTTTGAAGCTCTCCTAGTTGTCGGAGACACTCCCAGTTGTTTAAAGCTCTCCTAGTTGTCGGAGACACTCCCAGTTGTTTAAAGCTCTCCTAGTTGTCGGAGACACTTACAGTTTTTAGAAAGCTCTCCTAGTTGTCGGAGACACTTCCCGTAGTTTGAAGCTCTCTTAGTTGTTGGAGACACTTCCAGTAGTTGTAGTGTCGGAGACACTTATAGTAGTTTGAAGCTCTCCTAGTTGTTGGAGTCACTTCCCGTAGTTTGAAGCTCTCCTAGTTATCGGAGACACTTCCAGTAGTTTGAAGCTCTCCTAGTTGTTGGAGTCACTTCCCGTAGTTTGAAGCTCTCCTAGTTGTCGGAGACACTTCCAGCAGTTGTAGTGTCGGAGACACTTATAGTAGTTTGAAGCTCTCCTAGTTGTTGGAGTCACTTCCCGTAGTTTGAAGCTCTCCTAGTTATCGGAGACACTTCCAGTAGTTTGAAGCTCTCCTAGTTGTTGGAGTCACTTCCCGTAGTTTGAAGCTCTCCTAGTTGTCGGAGACACTTCCAGCAGTTGTAGTTAGTTGTTGAAGGCACTTCTAGTTGTTGAAAGCTCCTCCAATAGTTGTAGTTTGGTTCCGGTACTCAATGTGCCTGTACTCTGGTTAGGTATGTGCGCCTTCTCAATCCAACTGGGGCGACCCTCTTCTGGGAGACCAGTTGAACCGATTCGCTACCGTAACAAGAGACACAAACACACTAAGATACACAAAGGCTCGAAGGACCATTTAATGTACGGGTTGTAAGTCCGTACACTGATTCGCCGTTAGTTGGTTGGAGAGAAACACGTCACAGTTAGATCCACTAGTTAAATATATTTCAGTTAAGTGACTTACAGTATAACTCAGATGGAAGGCGACTATTTCTCTCTCTTGGTTTGGATAGCAACACGGCTATAAGATCACTATCAACGTTGGTTGCTTTGTTGTGATGTTTTATACGGTCAAATTATGACGCACATCGTTGGCCTAAAGTAGGTTGCCAGTATGCAGAAAAATGTACGGTGTTGAGACCGTACAACTCAACTACGTTATGAAGATCTAAAGGATAAACTAAACTTTGATGCGTTTTGATCCTAGTCATTGTTGACGGAACTTGTACGATCTGATTCATTGTTATTGAAATACGAAACGCTACACACACCAAGAAACTAATTACTTAGTGGCACAGTTTAATACAATTTTTTTTATCGTAATAAACTGGAATTAAACAATTATGCCTACCTAATAGTTTTATCACGAGATTGGTATCGTAATAAAATGTACTAAAGTTGTTATATCTATCTATTTATTTTATCACGAAAGTTCTATCGTAATAAAATATGTATGTTACCCAGGTATTGTCCGACCCCCAATAACACAAACACATATACCTAATCAAGGAGGAAAACGTAAAGGAAAACAGAAAGGATAGTGAAAAAGTTCTACTCACAGTCCCGAAGTTACTCCCGTCTCCTCCTTGGGTTATTATCACCACACTCAGCGTCAGCCTCTCGATGAAGTTGCTCAATAAATTTGTTTGTTCGGCGATCTCTGTTAAACTGTTGGAACAGACGTCACAACAGCTTGTAGAGTTTTATACTATACTGAGTGACCACAGAGATCCTACCGGCTGCGCCAATTAAGTTAACGACAATCGGAGAGTTTATAAAATAACTTTATTTAACTGACAAAGTGACAGTAAAGATAATAACGTCTTAATCCTAAAGATACAAGGTTCTTATAGCTAAATTATGCTAAGATGACAATTGTAGCGTGACGACAGTGTCCTACATTATAATTACTTACTCACTAGATTTGGATGAAGCTGTACTGCTGACAAAGCTAATTGTAGTAGGGCTGCCACACTTAACTCGCGACCCCCACAGGCTCGTGTTAGATGTCCTTCCAAAGCTTGCAAAATATAATAAAAGCTGTATTTTTATGTGTGTCCAGGTATACAATAGAATACCAATTGAATTAAAAACTTTAAATACAAGAATGTTTAATAATAAAGTATACAAATGGCTCTCTGCTAATAGCTTTTACAGTGTTAAGGAGTTCCTGGAACATAAAATCGCATGATGATGATTGTTTCGTTATGCATGTATTTGCACGCTTATATCTAATAAGCAAAACATGTTTGTTCATATTGTTTACATTACCATCTTTTATACCATGTTTTTAGCAAATAAATGATTATGATTATGATTATAACATGGTGTCAGAAGTATTCAGCAGTAGTATTCAGAAGTCGATGCCAGAAAGAACACAAAATCCAATAAGTCGCAAAGAAAATTTTCACCTGTAACGTCGCCGCGTGCTCCAGTCCTAAGATGGCCGAAAATGCAAGTACAAATCGTCCCCTGCCGCCGAGTAATTTCTACCTTAATATCAACGCATCGAACATGCCACTGGCTTGGCGAAATTTTAAAACCAGTCTTGGCATTTATATGATCGCTAACAGTTTGGAGAACGAATCCGACAACAGAAAGGTACCCATTTTATTACAAACAATGGGTCCGGACGCTCTTCAGATATTTTACTCGTTCAATACGGATATGGAGAAGATCACCTATAAGAATCTACTCGCCAAATTTGAAGATTATTTTACGCCACGTGTTAATATTTCCGTCGAAAGGCATAAGCTGTTCAACAGAAAACAAGGTCCAGATGAAGAAATTGAGACGTATGCCACCGATCTCAAGAATTTAAGTATCCAATGCAATTTCGAAGGTCTTGCCGATGACATAGTAAAGGACATATTTTCATGGAACTTAAATTTAACTTGCTCGTACATCAGAGAACGTATCCTGATCGAGAAACCAACTTCATTCGATGCCGCCGTCAGTCTCGCTAAAACACTGAGAAACACAAGGTTAGAGGCTAGAGCGATAGCAAGCCACGAAGTAAGTGTTGTCGCCAGTCAATCGCGTCGTAGTCACCAAACAAACAGTCGTCAAAGAAGTCACAGTCGTCCAAGAAGTCATAGTCGTCAAGGAAGTCAAAGTCAGCAGTCTCAAGGAATTCAAAATCGTCAGTCACAAGAAAGTCAACATCGTCGAACAAACAAAACGTCGTCCAGTCAAGAACCTCAACAGTCAACCAAGATCTGCTCAAGATGCGGTCAAGTTCACCGATCAAAATGTCCAGCCATAGGTGTCATCTGTAACAACTGCCACAAGCCGAACCACTTTGCCAAATGTTGCCGTAGCATGCAAGTGAGATTCGTAGAAGAAGAAAGTAAGGGTAATCCATCTGATACATATTTTTTAAATAGTCTTTTCATGAATGAGATTTCTGTCAGCCAAAGAAACCCATTTAATGCAACTTTATTCATAAATGGTAAGAATGTAGACTTTTTACTTGATACAGGTGCAGACACTAACATTTTATCATTCAATACATACAATAAACTTAATTTGCCATTGAGTAGTATAGTGAAAAGTAGTCACAAACTCTCAACATTCAGTGGTGAAATACTACCTACTGTAGGTCAATGCATTCTGTCAGTCAACCATAACAACATAGCATACAAGGTCAATTTTCATGTTGTAGATTTACCTTGTAGAAATATTATGGGTCGTAACAGTTGTGAGATTTTAAAATTAGTTAAAAGAGTCCATAATGTCCAATTTCATGAGTCAGTCAATGTATCACAGATTGTTGAATACAAAGATCTCTTCACAGGAATAGGTTGTCTTAAAGATTATGAATGTCATTTGTCAATGAAGCCTGATGCTATTCCATCTGTTGATGCCTGCCGTAGAATTCCATTCAGTCTATTAGAACAATTAAAAGAAGAATTAGCTATGTTAGAAAAGGATCAAATTATAGTCAAAGTCGAGGAACCAACAGAATGGGTAAGTTCTATTGTGATTGCATCAAAGAAAAATGGTAAACTACGCCTGTGTATAGATCCAAGAAAACTTAATAAAGCAATTATGCGTCCTCATTATCAATTTCCAACGATAGATGAAATTAAATGCAGCCTCTCTGGTGCACAGTATTTTACTACCCTTGATGCAAACAAAGGATTTTATATGCTCAAGTTAGATGAAGCTTCTTCAAAGCTATGTACATTTATCACACCTCAAGGTAGATATAGATTCCTAAGACTTCCCTTTGGTATAAATGCAGCCCCAGAACTGTTTCATTCCATTATGACAAAGAAATTCTCTGATATCTCAGGAATTAAAATCATGATGGATGATTTTTTAATTTATGGTAAAACAAAAGAAGAACATGATTTTAGGTTAAAACAAGTCTTAGAAAAAGCTAGGGAAATAGGCATAAAATTTAATAAAGAAAAGTCTAACATATGTAAAAGTGAAGTCAAATATTTAGGACACATCTTTTCTAAAGATGGTGTAAGAGTTGATGAAAACAAAGTCAAAGCCATTTGCAGTATGCCACCCCCTACAAATGTCACAGAATTACAACGTTTCTTAGGTATGGTCACATATTTAGGCTCATACATAGAGAATCTATCAGAAAAAACTTCAAATTTAAGAACACTTCTGTCTAAAGATAATGATTGGTCTTGGCAAGATAGACATAATGTAGAATTTAATACATTAAAGGAATGTATAACTAAAGCCCCTGTCTTGATATATTATGATCAAAATAAACCAATTACACTGTCTGTCGATTCGTCTAAAGATGCCATGGGTGCAGTGATTTGTCATGACAAACACCCCATCGCATATGCTTCAGCTTCATTAAGCTCATGTCAACAGTCATACTCTCAGATTGAGAAAGAGCTCTTAGCTATCTTATTTGGTTGTACAAAGTTTCACCAATATATCTATGGTCGCCACACCTTAGTTGAAACAGACCACAAACCAATAGTTTCACTGTATAAGAAACCAATTTATAACATTCCACCCCGTCTTCAAAGAATAATGCTGAGATTACAACCATATGACCTGAATGTAACTTACAAACCAGGCAAATATCTTTTTGTAGCTGATACCCTGTCTAGAGCAGCGTTACCAGAACAGTCATTACAAGATCTAGATTCAGACCTAGATTTGCATGTCAATTTAGTTATTAAATCACTGTCAGTTAGTCCAAATAAACTTAAATTAATTCAAGAACAGACTTTCCAAGATAAGGAATTGTCACTTTTAAGTAAATATTGCATATCAGGATGGCCTGAACATAAAAAATTACTTCCAGACATCCTTAGGACATATTTTCCTTTAAAAACAGATATACACATTATTAATGGTATTATCTTTAAAAATAATAGTATTATTATACCAGTAGCTATGAGGAATGACATATTGAAACAGATCCATGAAGGTCACCAGGGTATTCACAGTTGCCAAAGATTAGCTAGAAACCTAGTATACTGGCCCAATATGTACTCTGATATAGAAAGGTATGTTAATAATTGTCATATCTGTCTGACCAACAGACGCAGCAATTCCAAAGAGCCACTACAGCCACATGAAGTGAAACCAATCCCTTGGAATAAAGTCGGTGTTGATCTATTTGATCTCAATTCAGACAAGTACATCATAGTCGTTGATTATTATTCACAATACGTCGAGATTTGTAAGCTAGTAGGTGGATCCACTAGTAAAATTGTCATTAGTCATTTAAAGTCAATTTTTTCCAGACATGGAATTCCCAATACTCTAATTTCAGTTATTGGTCCCCCATTTAACTCAAAAGAGTTTCATAATTTTGCTTTAGATTGGCAAATACAACATGTCACATCAAGTCCCTATCTTCCACGGTCTAATGGTCTTGTAGAAAGAACCATAGGCACGGTTAAGAACATATTAAAAAAATGTCTTAGTGATAGTTCAGACCCTCATTTAGCATTATTACAGTACAGGAATACACCTAAAGAAGGCATGTATTCACCTGCAAAATTACTTATGTCCAGGGCACTTAGAACTAAACTTCCAGTCTTAGAACAGACTCTGAAACCTAAATTACCTAACTACAGGTCTGTAACAAATAAAATTCAAATAAAAGATAAAAAATCACAGATTTATTATAATCAACATACAAAACCATTGTCTTCGTTAGGCATGGGTGATGAAATATACTTTAAGAAACAGCCAGATAGTATATGGACACCAGGTACTATATCAGACATGGGTCCACAGCCCAGATCTTATAGTATGGTTTCCCCAGAAGGTACTGTAAGGACTTACCATTTGAGAAGGCAACCTACTTGCCTATTAAAACACTGGCAATATTTATTACTTGAAAGATGTATGGATTTCGAACAGAATAGCTGTAGATGTTTTTTGTTAATTTTCAATGTGTCAGAATTGGATTGAAGCCGCCCAAAGGCAGGCGTATTGTAATATCTTACTAAATATATATAATATAAAGTTATTTTCCATGTTTAACTGCTGATCACCCTATCTACCCCCTTACATATTGGTGGAGGCGCGAAATCCCAAAATAAATAAAAATTATAAAATTCGCGTGTGCACGGCGAAAACAGTGTGCGAAGCCCCATCTACGAGTATATGAGTTTACGGAGAACGAAGATACCGTTGGCGAGAACCCTAGCACCTGGATTATCAAAGATAAGTGGTATTTTATAACTAAGAAAAGATGGCACAACCGTTATTCACAGGGACAGGAACAAAGTCCAGTTTTGAGGATTTCCTCATGCAATTCCGTCAAATTGCTGCTATAAATAAATGGCAGGCGCAAGACTTGGGGCTGATTTTGGGCGCATACTTGGACGGCCCAGCTCTTGCCTATTATAAGTTCGTTTACAAGGACGATCTCTCGTCTCGGACATTTGTAATAATTTAAAAAAAGAATTCCCAGCGAGGATAAATTTTATTGAGAAATTTTATAACGCACGGCAAGATAGACAAGAGGAAGTAAATGCCTTTTTCTATAGACTGGCGGATTATGCTGAGCAAGCAGGGATAACCGATGATCAAATATTCATTAGAATTTTCTTGAAAGGGGTAACAAATTATTATAAATTTAAGTTAGGCACGAAACTGTACGGCTCCAGGGCAGAGCTTCTTGCCACGATAGTACAAATGAGGGAAATATTAGAAGGTGTGCAAAATGAGCGCATAAATTTGCCAGTGCAACCTCCGCGCGTGCGTTTCGAAACGCCGTCATCTAGTCAAGGGTTCCCTGCCTCACGGAGATCACCAAGCCCAGGTGTGGCCACATCTAGCGTGACTCCGCATCGAGCGGGTGACGGCGAAACCTTTCACACACCAAGATACAATCTACGCCCAAGGCAGCGCTTCGAGGACAGAAATAACCGCTCTCATGTTGCCCCTAGATTTAGAAGCCCTCTACCAACCGATCACCCAAACGAACCAGGACACAGACAATAAAGATAGATGAGGAGTTGCGCACTGTGTCCAGGAAAGAGCAGCTCCCAACCGAAGTCAATAAACACGGTGATCTAACTCCATTTATTAATATTTGTATAGCTAATCAATTTTATAACGCATTAGTTGACACGGGTGCTTCTATCTCTTGCATTACGGAAGAATTAGTTCTGCTGCTAGGTCTGAAACATACCGGTGATGAGACGAAACATTTTGTGAAATCCATTTCGGGTGCACACCTAAAAGTTATTGGAAAAACGAGGATCAACTTCATTGTGGATTCGTGTGTCTTAACAAATGACTTTGTTGTGATAAAAGACATTAACCAAAGTCTAATACTTGGCCAAGATTTTCTATATAATAATGAAGCTATCATTGACTTTAGTAAGAAATGTGTATTCTTTAAAGGCAAGTTTTGTGCTAAATTTTGTAAATTCTCTGAACAAAACGTTACGTCGATTTCACAACCAGTGGTGTGTAAGAGCTATCAAGACGGAACAAATAAAGTTAATAACGTCTTGGACGGCGATAGTGAATCTATGGAAGAAAGAAGTATAAATACGGTGTCTAAGAATGACTATTTGTATTTTTCGAGATTAGTGAGTAGTGATGATGCGAGTTATATATCAACTGTACCCAAAGAATGTAATTTAAAAAGGGAACTTGATATAAACCCAAACTTGAGTCTCTATAAATTGGAATCGCTTAAGAATCTTCTTTCATCTTATAGTGAGAATTTTGCTTTTACGGCTTCGGATCTAGGCAGCTGTAGTATAGAAGAAATTACTATTAGAACTGTAGATGATATACCTGTCCATCATCCTCCTTATAGAGTATCCCCTAAACAGCTTGACATAATAAATACACAAATAGAAGAGATGCTTAAGAATGGTGTTATTCGGGAATCGAGGAGTGCGTACGCTTCTCCGGTAGTATTAGTACAGAAGCCAGATCAGTCCTGGAGATTCTGTGTTGATTATCGGAAATTAAATAAAAAAGTAATTACCGATAGTTACCCATTACCAATCATAGAAGATTTAATGATTTATTTGTCAGGGGCGCGATACTTTGCGGATTTAGATTTAAATTCAGGCTACTGGCAGCATCGTTTGAGCGAAAAGGATAAGCATAAAACTGCGTTTATCACTGCTTCCGGTCTATATGAGTTTAATGTTTTACCTTTTGGGCTAAAGACGAGTCAAGCTGTTTTCCAAAGGATAATGGATAAGGTCTTAGCTGGTATCAAATATAAAAAGGCCATTTGTTACGTAGATAATATATTAGTGTGGGGTAATAATTTCACGGAGTTTATGGAATCGTTAGAAGAAGTCATGTGTAGATTAAAGAAAGCAAACCTGACGCTAAAACCGAATAAGTGCAGCTTCGGATATAAGAAAATTTCAGTGTTGGGGCATGAGATTTCCGGTGAAGGAGTTAAGCCTGATAAAAAAAAATTGCAATCATTAAAAACATTAAAGACTCCAACCAATGCAAAACAGGTTAAGTCTGTATTGGGTTTGTTTTCTTACTATAGAAAGTTCATTAGTAATTTTGCTGAGATAGTATTACCTCTTACAAGATTATTAAAAAAAAACGCCAAGTTTATATGGGGAAGAAAAGAAGAAGAAGCCTTCCAGAAGATAATAAATATTATGGAATCACCCCCGATATTGCATTTTTATTCTAGTAATAAAAAATTAACAACTAGGTTGCATGTGGACGCAAGTGGGGAAGCCCTTGGCTGCTGTCTCATGCAAGGTGACAAGGTGTTGTTCCCTATAGCATACGCATCCAGGAAGTTGAGTGATGGAGAGAAGAAATATTCTACAACGGAGAAAGAGTGTCTTGCATTAGTCTGGGCGTTAAATTATTTTAAACATTTTCTTTGGGGTCTGAAGTTCCAGGTTATCACTGATCATAAGGCATTGTGCTGGCTACGAGGTAGAAAGGACATGAATGGAAGATTAGCTAGGTGGTCGCTGTGTATCCAGGCGTATGACTTCGATATTGTACATTGTTCAGGCAGAGATAACGTTATTGCTGATTTTTTGAGTAGGAATCCATTAGTGCAAGTCGAGGAGGACCCGAAGAGGACGGAGGAGGACCCCGACGATGGCATGCAGTTATATAGGATCGAGGTGGTCAAGATAAGAGATGACCAACTTAGAGATGAGTTTTATAGGTGTTGGTTGGATAGGATAGCAGCTAGCGGGAGTAATGCAGTGAAGGGATTTAGTGTGATAAATGGCATTTTGTGTAAGAAAATCAGGATTATGAATGTTGATCGAATGCTAGTAGTTATTCCTAAAAATTTGTTACAGGAGGTGTTGAAAGAACTTCATGATGATCCATGGTCAGGAGGACATTTAGGTTTGGCGAAAACTTTGGCTAAGTTTAGAGCGAGGTACTTTATCAAGGATGCAGAGAGAGTGGTAGATAAATATGTAAGAAGTTGCGTGTTGTGCCAGGAGCGGAAGAAGGACTATCAGGTGGCCCAGTTACAACCTATTGTTGTGAACCGATTGATGGATAAAGTTGGGATAGATGTGTTAGGTCCTTTTAGGAAGTCGCTGAGAGGTAATAGGTATATCATTGTAAGTTTGGAATATGCAACGAAGTATGCAGTTTGTAGAGCAGTTCCTAGAGTGACAGCGCAGAGGATCAGCGAGTTCCTAATCGAAGAAATTTTCTGTCGTTATGGAGGAGTTATAGAAATTGTGTCGGATAGGGGGTCAATTTTTACATCTCGTTTGGTAAAAGAAACTGTAAATTATTTTGGGGCCAAGTCACGCTTCACCACTGCGTTCCACCCTGCAACAAATGGTTTAGTTGAGCGATTTAATCGAACAATGTGTCAGATGCTATCCATGTATATCACCAACGATCAGCGAAATTGGTGTAGTTATGTTCCACTAGTGTGTTTTGCTTATAATGCCAGCAAACAGTCAAGCACTAGATTTTCACCTCACATGTTGCTATACGCAAGAGAACCATTATTCCAAACCGACATGCTAGTAAATGGCAACAATATTGACATAGTTGATTATGTAGGACGTCATGAGCTAGGTAACAGCTTGTCACGTTGTGCCATAGATAATATAAAAAAGGCACAGCTTAAACAGAAAATGCGGTATGATAGAAAAGCTAAATTGAGAATATTTTCACCGAATCAATTAGTGATGCTCTATACACCTAGACGGACCACAAATAGAAGTCTAAAACTGTGTAGGTTGTATAAAGGCCCATACCGTATAGTTAGAAGATTAACTGATGTAAATTATGTAATTATAAAAAATAATAGTAGGCGTTTTAGGCACATAGTACATGTAAATAGATTAAAACCTTTTAATGTTCGATTAGAATAAGATATAGGTCCAAATAGATAAGAATAAGTTATGATTATTAAGGTTTATATATAGGAAAAGGCCCGTTGTCAATAAAAAAAAAATAAAAAAATGACAACTATCGAATTTGACATAAGGAAGTTAATAGAGATGGGAATGTAGGAAAAATGTATCGATAGTTTTCTTGTCGAAATTTTCAAATAGTATCGATATATATAATAAAATTATTTCTTTCCGTTGCATGAGCTGTTGATGTGCTGATGGGTAGTATGCTGCTGGGCGAAGAAGAGGCTGGCAACATTAACTATGCATCGAAGAAACGACTATTTATATAATGAGCAAGTTTGTAGGTGCGAAACTTCCACCAGGCCCTAGAGATAAAATACAATAGATGAGGAATAGTTGTAACTGAATCCGACTTTGCTAACGGGGCATAGCCTTTGCAAAGGATGTCGAGTTGACATCATCGGTCCAGTTGATGACTGTTGTTTAAGAAAGTAAATATATTTATGATGTTAAGCCCTGGTGTAAGTTTGATGAGTAGAATTTAAATTCGATGCGATCCAGCCTTTCCTTCTCTGGCCTGATAAACGCACGAGATCGAAATATTGTATCATATCTGAATTTTTGAATTTAAACCCCATCCGGGTCGATGTGAGTTGACGCATCATTCTTATTAGTGTTAGGAGGACGCCTTGTACCTTTTTCAGAGGTTTTGGCCAAGGAGGTTCAAGCATGACTGCGTTGATTTGTTAGTGCGTATGTGCACGTCAGCTGAAGTTAAAAGCACATATCGGAGTATCCGGTAATTCGTTTGTCATGATTAAGCCTTCCCCTTTTAAGGGTCGTACCTCAATTGTACTTTGATTCCTCTGTTAGGTAAATGTTCGGGTTAGGATAAGGTAGGATTCATATATCCTTTCAAGACTTAGAATAGAAGCACCTCATATGATTCTGTGCGCCTATTCGTAGGGGCGTAGCTCATGTAAGGACTTACCATTTGAGAAGGCAACCTACTTGCCTATTAAAACACTGGCAATATTTATTACTTGAAAGATGTATGGATTTCGAACAGAATAGCTGTAGATGTTTTTTGTTAATTTTCAATGTGTCAGAATTGGATTGAAGCCGCCCAAAGGCAGGCGTATTGTAATATCTTACTAAATATATATAATATAAAGTTATTTTCCATGTTTAACTGCTGATCACCCTATCTACCCCCTTACAGTACTTTCCGTCGTAATCGCCAACATATCTTCAAACCAAAACTTTCAGCCACTTTCTCTGCTCCAAATAGTAGTCCACTACAATTCCCATCAGTTCCACTTGATACAGGTTCGCCGCCGTCTTCCAGTGCACAGCCGTCATCAACATCCAACCGTCAATCCCCTTGTTCAGCTAGTCCCGTCCAACAACCTGAAACAAAAACAAACACATTACATACACAGACACCAAATAGTCATACAAACCGTTCAGCAGTAACATATTCTTCATTCGGCAGAGCTATAATAAAGCCCCGAAGATTCTGTTAGTCATAAGTCTAGATTAAGTTCTTAATGTACTTAAGTTTAGTTTAAAACTATAGTTATTGTGTTAATGTTCAAACAAAGAAAAATCATTGATGATTTCTAACCTCATTTTGTTTGTTATTAGCTGTCAATGTCAAGTTGATTTGTCAGACGTCACTGTCATAGAACTGTCAATTGAAAATGTCAGTCAAGTCAACTTGATAAACGTTCCGTTTCATTCATAATATAAGTTGAAATTTGTTAATTATAAAAAAAAAAGTGTATACTTACAATTTGCGTACATTTTCCGCTTCAAGCAATGTTTTCTTTTAATAAGGGAGATGTTACGTATCCGAACTTACAAAATAATATATTATGTATCTATGGTTCACTGTTCCTTCCGTTGTTGCCTTCCACCCGCTCGTCATGAATACACGTATAATTTAATACCAGAATCCAGTCGTCTTATTTCAAGTATAAACCCGTCCACGCACCATAACAGTAGTGTTTTTATTTGGAAGTCGGTTGTATTTTTTGTAAAAAGTTTTAAAGTATAACTTCTTAAATTTGAAAAGTCAAATTATTTACAGCAGATAACTTCTAAGGATAAATTGTAGCTCAAGATTTGACTTGGCTGGTTTTCACAAATACTATATCGGTTTTAATATTCATTCGAACATTTTCATATTTATATTATATTTATTTTATTTGTTTATTCATTCAACTTCTTCCAAATAAGCTTTTCTTAATGGTTGGCCATATAGTTTTACCATAAAACCTAAATTGTCTGTAACATATAGACGATAAGTTTATTAGCCAAATATAAGTTAATTTGTATTTGAAAACTAGCCAAGTCAAATCTTAAGCTAAAATTTATCCTAAGTTATCTCCTGTTAATAATTTTCTTTTTCTAATTTAAGAAGTTATATTTTAAAATAGCAAATATTGCTATAGCAGAAAAAGCAAGAAATTGATTTTAGAATGTTTTATGTTCTTGTAAATAAAATTTCAGGATACATAACTTGGCACCCATTTAGATTCCAATTCTTTTGTCAGTGTAGTCATCAACCACACATATTCTTAGTATTAAACTTGGCTCTCTTTTTCACATTTATGTTTTTGATGAGGTATCATTACTTTTTGTCAGAAATTATTAGTAGGTACTTATTCATAATAAAATTAAAACCAAATGGTTTTTGTTAATCTACTGTATTTTCCTACGTTTACGGGGTTTAATTGTCTTTTTTTTGTGTTATTTTCTATATTTTCGTTTACCTTTGAAATGTTCGAGTGAATTGCCCATTCAGTATCCGGATTTTTTTTAGGCGGTTTTTGTTTATACTTTATTTGGCCAAGTCGGGCGGTAAAACGAGCGCAGGGGGGTGACCACAAGCTCTTAGAGTAAGGTTATTTTGAGATCGAGTAAGGGACAGATGTATCTGACTTGTATACATCTGTCACTTACTCGATCTCAAAATAACCTTACTCTAAGAGCTTGTGGTTACCACCCAGGTGGTTGTACTCTACAATAGTGGCCTCTTGTGCCTTGATTTGACTTGGATCTAAATTGATAAGATGAACTCCATCTAAGGTTTTAACTCTGGAGAGACCAACGTAAGCCTGGGCAGGCTTACGCTGGACTCTCCAGAGACCCTAAATATAGAGGAGCCTATGTTGAGAAGAACACTATCAAGGCTAAGGCCTTGTGATTTGAGGATAGTAAAAGCATATGATAAGCAAATAGGGCATTGTTCAGCATATAGGTATTTAATATAGGAAATTTGGTCTTGACTCGTTCTAGTTCGTAAATTAAATTATGCTTAAATTTAATTGTAATATTACGTGCGCTTTTGATGTTGTCGACGTCTCAATGTACCTTCTCAATTTTTGTATGTAATCAATCCGTCTGTCAATTTTAGTAATGGATACGTTTACAAGTCCCTTACTGACATCTATGTTTCTTCGCAACAGTACACGTATACCTATTTTATCGTGATGACATTTTCTAAGTCAGCAGTTAGCGTCGAATCATCCTCGTTTTTTTTGAGTACCTCATTTTCTCGTTTATATACCGTGTACAGTCCATTTCGTCTATCCGATTTAATTTAATTTCTGGTTGCTCTATATTTGCTTACATTTCAGTATCAATAAACTGGTTACACATGCGCATTAAGGCGGTACCCCGAGCAAAACGCCACGCAAGCCGTTTTTTGTGCTGTTTTTAGGAGCTATCTACTCCTTATTTAAAAATAAATATCAATTAACAATTTTTTTTTAAATTTCTACATAATATTGATTCTAAAATGGTAGATTTAGTTTTTTTTTAATGTTGTATATATTTCACTAATCTCCTTCCAAAAAAACATAAAAATGAGAAATAATTATCGATATTATGCATCTCCTCGTAAAGTATTCATTAATTATTTTTTGTACTAACACTAATAGATAGACAATTTAATAATGAACATTTTTGTAGATTTATTTTTTTCAAAAGACCAAAATTCGATTTTATAAAGATTTTATTCTAAAATCTGGGCGTATTCACTACTGTAATTCATGCGCCACCAGTGCCGCTAGACCAATAGGAATGCTCATATCTCATGCTGATTTTTTGGTCAGGGTACCGTCTTAAAAAGGCAATAAACATACTGTATCATCGGACAACAGTCTAAAATAAGATATGATTTCGTTAAGCCGGTCGTTTTGATTTGCGGTTAATTTGAGGAGTCGATTAGATAAAGTGTAACTGTCTTGTCTTAATACTATACCCATTTTTAAACGAATCAACATTTTGCCGAAAAGTTGGTAATTTTTGTGCCTCATATTTACAGTTAATTCCTCATTACAAAATCGTAACAAATACGAAAGTCAACTATACTCTTAGTTATAAGTAGTTATAACTTATAAGTACTAAAACTGAAATGTTTGGTAATAAAAAAATTAAGGGTGGTATTCCACTCGTTATATATTCACGTGAAGACCTTAAAATCTCACATTACAGGCAAATAATAAAGTGTTCCTAATAGAACCAATTAATTGAAAAATTACAAGAAAATTATACAAATTTACTAGTTTCTGATTAATTCCTTTGTATTCACCCAATTACCTATCTGGATGCCAGATTTGAACTTTCCAGGTCATCTGCAACTGGGTTAGAGTTTTGATCTATAGGTCAGTCAGTGATAAAAATGACGATTTTTGGACGTTAATATCTAAATAACCGGTTGTGCTATATTTATGTAATTTTGGTTTATAGTTTATCTTAGGCATTTTAATATATAAACCAAATTTCATGTGTTTATGTTAAATAGATTTTGAGTTATTAAGATGACAGAAGTGGCTCCAAATGGTTCGTGTACACACAGCTGCTGCGTCGCCAGTTCCTTTTTTGCTTGAACTTGGCTTGACACTTGTCTTGGCTTTTCCTTATTTTTTATTTTTTTGATGATGAGGCCAGAAGGTCGGCATTGGAACTCCGTAATTAACCAATATATCCTAGTCGTGTTTGGGCTTGTTGGAATCGAAATGATAAGCAATCTGGCTATAAATGATTTTCGTGGTAATATGAGTTACCAAAACTAGAAAGAGAAAATTGAAAACTTTAAAAAAATAAATAAATCGCCTTAAAAACCAAACACTACAGAGCTAAAAATAACTTTGTTTTCCGAAGTCAGTGTCAAAAAACGAAACACAATACGTACCAAAGATACCGACTTTGGAAAACAATCTTATTTTTCGCTTTATAGTGTTTTGCTTTAGAAGTCAGTTTTTTAATGTGGTTTTGACTGCTGCAGGGATGAAATTGTGTTTGGTAGGAATCAAATTTCCGACATCCCCTCTACACGTAAACTACAGATAGACTAAAACGTCACAAGAGCTTGCAACGATTTACAGAACCGATCCAGGACAGTTCACCTAAGAAGTGCCACCACCTCACGATCACGACTGCTGTCTAAGCTTCACAAAGCATTCTAGCATTCCTTATCGTGAATTGCAGTGGCTACTAATAAATCAATTACCTAACCAAGCAGGACGCTGCAAACATAATTTAGAAAAGAGGATAAAGGACCTAACATTGGACCCTGAGGTATGCCGTATGCATAACTCAAGGAAAGATCCCAGTATGAATGAACCTTTATAACGCCTTTAAAATATTTATTTGTTCTATATGAAAACAATTCTTCTGATCCATCATTATAAAAGGTGACGCCCTTTGGTAATGATTTATTGCACACAGTTGATAAAAACTAAAATTACGTACAAAAGTAATTCAGGCTCTCACAAAAGGTTTTCAATTTTGAAACATATAATCATGTCATTAGATAAGGTCAATTCACAAATGATTAATAATATATAAACAAGATTAAGGATAGTTTTTAAAAATCATAGATTGATAAACATACTGAATACATATAATTATAGGCTATGTATACATTAGATATAGTAAGTTCACTGTATTTATTCAACTTTTTTTGTTTGTAAGAAATAAAAGGCATTTCTTTGTTTTTTTTTTATAATTATGGCTGTTCTAATTTAAAGTGGAGGGTTTGCAAAAAATAAAACTTTGTCGATAAATAAAATATTTTATTTAAATTCATATAAGAAACACATATAAGTTCACCTAAGGATTGCTGCAACTGCAAGCACAACTTCCTGATTCCAGAGATGACCACTGCACCAGCAGCTGGCACATCGACCACCGAATCTCACGGTACCCATGATGAGGACCTGACCAGCGACAGAGGTAGTACTGGCAGTTCACCAGTGACCGTTGCCTTCACCATCGCCGGCGTAAGTAGCTGCAGGACCGATAGCACCTCCATAT
The DNA here is from genome assembly GCA_949775005.1 of Orthosia gothica. NCBI lineage: Eukaryota > Metazoa > Arthropoda > Insecta > Lepidoptera > Noctuidae > Orthosia > Orthosia gothica. Next base: position 5,301,570 of record OX459035.1, on the reverse strand, counting down.
GCAGTAGCATGAGCAAGTGCACCACTATAAGCAGATCCGATGGCACCACCATAATCACCAAGACCAAGGGCACCAGAACATGGAGGAGTAGGAGAGAGAGAAACGCTGAGACCCAGAGCAGGATCTGTGGTGGCCAGTGGGGCTCTACAGCCTGCACGTTGGAGACGTCAGTCAATTCAGTAGCAGGGTAGGCATTTCCTCCTAGCTCAGTGTAGCCGAAAGCAGTGGTGGCAGCGGCAATACCAAATACACCCATACCACCAAACTGGTTATATCACTCTTTTAGAGGGAAAGAACAGTGAAAAATCTTTGTGCAGCATGTGATTCAATGTAATCAATACGCTATATGAGAAGACCTGGGCCCTACCATGAGCTCTTAGAGTAAGCTTATTTACATTTTGCGTAAGGGTTCCATACGCTTTACTCTCGCTCTAGAGTTAATACTCTGCAGCAGTTTAAAGGAAAATAGCCTCTAACCAAAGTGACGTTCTATCCAGAAATATTACGTAGACAATCCTAAACACTTTGGCATTTCAACAGTTACTATCACCTATAGAAGTCCCTTTAGTCAAGAACCCAAGGTATAGTTAGTAAAAGAAATGATACAACAAAATCATAATTATGTAATCATTTATTCATTCAGCTAGTACACATAAAGGAGTAGTAGATTAGAAGATTCCAGGTATCTAGCAACCACAGATGGGAGCTACAATCTCTACTACAGGAGCACTGCAACCCGCTCCAGGCAATACAGACAAGGGTGCAATATCCGCAACAGGAGCCAGAATTCCTACGCTAGCAACTGGACCCAGCGCTCCTATACCAGAACCGTAAGCACCGATACCAGCACCAAAGGCGGGAACAACAGCAGAGGCAACAGAAGGAGTGATACTCTCAATAGCAGTAGCACCGTTACCGGCACTGTAGTTGACGCCACCAGCTCCAGCACTGGGCACATCTCCTTCCAAAGCTACAACACTGGCAAAAGGCAGTTCACCAGCCACAAACAAGGTACCTTCAAAGACATTTTCAGAGACGATAGACAAACCAGTAGGAGTAATGGAAGAGGAAGAAGAGATAGGGAAAGCACCGCCACTGGTAGGGATGACCTCAAAAGGGAGGCCGCCGAGACCAGATCCATAGCCTAGGCCAGCGTTGCCATATCCGATGCCGTTGAAGCCTAAACCGGAACAGCCAGGTAAGGGAGCAGGTAATACAGGACTAGCACAAGATGTGGCACCTAGTCGAGGAGCGATAGTTGGCATGCCGCAAGAAGCTATTCCAAAACCAAAGTTGGGACGACCAGCGCACGCGCTGATTGCGAGCTGAAAAGAAGGTTATTACATCAAATTGTGATGGTTAAGGATTTGTAAAACATATGTTTCAGCAGACACTCCATATTTTTCCAACCTGATCAACAAAATAAAATAAATTGCTGTAGTTGCAAAATGAATGTTTGTTGAATTTACTTGGAACGTAGCAGTAATTTTTAAAAAATCAGTAATTATTCATTTTCACGAAAGTGGTCAAATTATGCGTTGCAAATAACTGTAAACGCCAATGCTGAAAACCTCTGAAGTTCCAACAGGATCCATGATGTTTTCCTACACACTGCTTTCACTACAACAAAGCAACTGAATATTGTTTATAAAAAGGTCTTGTTGTAAACAAAATTCTTACCTGCATAAAGAGTGCCTGAGCACAAACGAAAAGAACAACCTTAGCAGACATGGTTACTTCAACAAACACAAATTCTTGAATGTTTTTTTTCTACGAAAACCTAGTATTTATTTACTGAATTCGCAAAAAGAATACGTGCGATCTTGTAAATGAGCAATATTATTGTGGCAATAGTTGTTACCTTTGACTTTTGTAAAGACATTCTTTAGATTATCAATTTACTTACAAAACAAAGGCTTGCAAATGTTTTGCCCAAGACTAAATAGATAGTACAGTTTTCAAAATTCTGTGAAAATTGTAAAATAGCACGGAGTTATGTTTGCCGATAAATCTTTTGCAGTATATAAAGTTATTCTAGAAGTCGGAACTCCATTCAGTCTTCAGCTTCTCGTTGAACACAAACAAATATGCCTTCCTTCACTGTTCTGTTGCTCTGCATCCAAGCTTGCTTGGTCCAGGTGAGTGATCTTCAAAACCTCTTTAAATTCCTTTCGAGTTCACCCAACATTGCAATTGTTTTATAAAAAAGCTCAATATAACCTTGCTTTTGTATGTGTCTGGCAACTAATAATCCATTTTTGGAGCACTTCTTGGAATCTTTAAAGTGAAACTTGGTGTACATATGTAACTTATGGAATATTGAAATAATATGGTATTACGGAGCTGGTCTCCTGATGGAAGCTGGTCATAGCAACTCCTCAACCAAATAAGTTAGCAGCACCGTGTTTGGGCTAATTGGATGTGCATTGACAAGTGAATTTCATTCAGTACCTTTTAGTTCAAAAACCTTGTTTTAAAAATTATTTTCACTAAATACTTAGTCTTTACTTTCTTATTTTATTGATATAATTTTGTTCCCTCAGAATGTTTTCGGTATCGGGTGCGGCTGTGGAGCTCCAATGGCAACCATAGCTCCTTCTCTGGGTCTCGGCGCTGCACTCTCTCCTGCTGCTGCATGTGGTGGTACCCTCGGTCTTGGTGCTTACGGTGGCACCATCGGATCTGCTTATGGTGGCGCACTTGCGCCTGCAGCTGCATACGGAGGTGTTATCGCTCCTGGAGCTGCTTACGGCGGCGCTGGTGAAGGCAACGTGGCGGTCATTGGTGAGCTGCCAGTCGCCGGTAACACCGCTGTTGCTGGTCAGGTTCCCATCACAGGTTTCGTGAGTTTTGGAGGTCCGGTGGCCGCTGCTGGTGCTGTTACCATTTCTGGTCAATGCGCTTGCGGTTGTGGATACTGATTTCCTCAAGAAAAAGAAATTTGAAGATGTGCTACAGTTTCACTGGACATGTTATATGTAGTTACAGCGGCAAAAATGTCACAATAAAATATCCATTTAGCAAAGTGTTGTTTTATTATCCCATATATTGATTACTATAGCATTGCGTAATCAACCTCTTTTTATGATAGCCGACAGCTGGACAGAGGAAATACAATCGATCGTCGATTTTTATCTCACGGGTTTTAGGTAGCTATATTTTTTCGTTTTTGACACCGACTTCCTAAAAGAAAGTTGTTTTCGCTTTGTAGTGTTTCGTTTTGGAAGTTGATAAAATGCCTTGTTTTTTTTATTATTCTCTTTTTGTTGCAATGTATTATGGGCGGATTTTGCAAATTCGCTATATGGTATGCCTATAAAATTAGAAGAGTTCTCTCGATCAGATTCTGAATGGGTGACGATGAGACCACGTTGCGCGTTGCGCTTTAAAACAAAATTAGAATTTGCAAAATCCGCCCATAATTGACAGAGTAATCGTGTAACAAACATATGTAAAAAGACATACAAAAAAGAACAATCGTATTGAGAACCTCCTCCTTTTTTGAGGTCTGTTGAAAATGAGAGGGATTTTCCAGCCGTGGTGTCCAGAGATCAAATTCAAATTCAAATTCCTTTATTGTTTGTCACAGGTGTAAAAGCAGTTATTATCATAATATATATATACATATAGATCGCTGCAACATACCCACAGGGCGTACAATATTTAATAGTCAGTTAAGATCCATTCTATCATTATTCATGTTAAAGTACATTATCGTTAGTTAATATTATTATACTATTCAAAGTGAAAGAATAAAAATTACCTTTAATATTATTACTTATGTCAAAAAATATAATAGCATTATAAATTAATATTTCAAAACGTCGTGTCAAGAATACAATATTTTCTTAACAAAAACTCATTCATATCTCATTAATTAATATGTCAAAACTCATGTCAAAATTACATTATAATTCATTAATGTTACAGTCTTGTCAAAAATACATTGTAATTCATTAAATATCGTCAATATACATTATACAGTCCACAGTCAGATTTAAATTCAACAGTCACAAACACTTTTTATCATTTTTTTAAGGTCAACATTTCATCATTTAAAAATTCATTGATCGAGTAGTATGCTTTACTTATTAAGAATACTTTGAGTTTATTTTTGAAAATATTCAGTCTATCGATGTCTTTTATACAATTTGGTAATCTGTTATAAATTTTTGTCCCTATCCCAAATATACTCGTCTTGAATTTATCTGTTCTACATCTAATTTGTTGTTGTTGAATTAGGTATTTTACCTATGTTTGTAATATTTGTAAGTATGTGAGAACCATGTTCCTACTTATCAAATTAATTAATTTTCCTGTTAATGCTTTTTAATACTTCATACCTGTGTGTAGAGCTATTCTGGGTGCATCGTCCTCACATATATTAATGGATGTACGTATGTTAATATTGTAAAACACCAATTTTTTTTAAAGTGTAAGTATGGAGTTTCTTGTGCGTTCTTCTCCATAACAATCTACTTTCCGAATGCACGGTAGAATCATATTTTTTTTTTTTTTTTGACTTCTTTTTTTTTTTTTTTTATTACTTTTAAATATTTTTTTTATTACTTTTAATTTTTTTTTTAATTTATGTGACGTTCAAAAGTGCCGTTTATTGGCCTAATTGAATAAATATATTTGACTTTGACTTTGACTTTGACTTTGACTTAATAACACTCTACATATTTTTATGTCGTGCACTTCTTAATGATGACTGATGATTCTGAATGTTTTAATTTAATTTAATTTTTAATTTTGTATATATTATTTAACTAATTATTTTGTATAGATAATTATATTTAGTGTGATTTTTTTGTCTTAATTTCAAATGTACAACACATATGATCTGATATTGGATTGAAATAAATGAAATTTGAAACGCAATATTAGTAATTATTCAAAATTCAATTTTGAATAATTACTAATATCGCGTTTTATCATCACTGCAGCCTCATAAATATACATTGAAGGGAGAGTTAAAATTCTTAATTTAGTAAACAGTGCTCTACATGTATCAGTTTGTTTAAGTCTACAAATACTCCTAATGCATTTTTTTTGGGCTTTAAACGCATATTATCTGTTGGGAGAATTACCCCAAAAAAGAACACCATATTTGAGAGTAGAACCCACATGCATGCATGGTAAGCGCTTAGTAATGCACTTTCGTGTACAACTTTTCTTAGCATATAGAGAGCATAGGAAGATTGATTAAATTTTTTGCAGATATGATCGATTTGCATTTTCCAGTTGAGCCCAGAGTCAATGTGAAAGCCTAGAAATTTGTGAAGATGTGGTACCAATTCAAATGCTAATGCGAGACTAATCAGTCGCGCATCGACTGTTTAGTCGATGGTATGCGCAGGCGCACACCAAATCGCAATACAAATTGATCGTTTGAGCGATAGTTGTCCAACTTTTAATCAAAAACAAATCGATACAGCTTTTTTATTTTTTTGTTAAGGATTATCGATGGTATGCGCAGGTTCTATGATCTCAATTTATTTCTATAAACTTTAGCATGCAACTAAATAGTTGTTCGACTTAAAGTTGTGAGTATGCGAGGCGAGTCTAAGTTAAACTGCGACGGTGACGCTACACAGCCCTAGCTAACACCCCTTGAGATACAAAACTGGTTGGTGTACGCACCAATAATGCAAACACAAGCACAATAATCTCTATATGCAATATTATATACGTAATTTGTTTAAAAGTGTGTATTGTCTAACGGGGCTTCTGCAAGTTGGTTGTGGCACCTTTTATTCCTACCAAAGATCTGCAAGCCCAGGCTCCCGAGATTGTCAAAGACATAGAAACAATAACAAATCATTTATTGTCAAAATAACAAGACTCAGTGTTAGTAAAAATTTATTTACACACCATGTTAGAAAAATATACATATTTTTTTTAAATTAAGACAAGTTTTCTCGTTTTTCTATCAGCAATACCTGTAGATGTTCAAGTTCATTGTGTAGCAGCGCTTGTCCCTTATGACTTCTTTAGGTATTCAAAACTTCGTATTTGACAACCTCTATTTAAAAGCTTTAAAATCCTAACCTTGCCTTCTCTATATATATATGAAGTAAATGTATTTGTCAAAACAAACAACACTCCATATGAAATAGCTTTTAAAAGTCATTACAGGAAACTACGTGATAAAAATAAGTAAGAGCTTAAAGTACTTGTGTAATGAGTAAAAGCTTCTTCTGTATGGCCCAGAGAATATTTAATTAGTTGCCCTGCTCAATAAAAAGTCTCAATTTAGTTAAATTCAAGTATATATTACGTAATATATTAATACAAAAAAGTTACTATTATATCAGTGACTATTTTGATAACAGTTCTTTGACATAATGATATTTTTATACCCATAACATGCCCCATGAAAAATATGTATAATGATGACTTTGGAATTATTCTGTGGACAATATAACTTTTAAACTTTTCTGTTAGCAATAACTTATTGACATTATTGTAACAATTTATTACTAGCATGATCGCAATTATAATTAAGTATTGACATTTAAAATTACACAAAAAATGATTACGGAATTATTATAAATTAATTTACCTAATTGGCAAAAGCCTTACATAATTGTATATCTGTACGCCACATGGCAACACATATATAAAATTTTATTTTTGTAACTTTTTACACACTGCTGTAACCTACTTCTGTTAACAATAAAAGACTGATTGATTGATGTCTGTGTTTTTACTGAATTTTAGCAAAGGGTTTCCAAATCCATCATTGGCTTTTCGTAATTTTAGACTTTGGCCTTATACTCATCAATTTGGTCAGTATAGAATTGCAAGGTGCGTTGTAACTCTTCTTTGATAGTTAGTCTCGTCCTGTGTAGATCTCGTAGTATTTCTTGCCTCACGACAGCTTGGATACCAGTATGAGTGGTAGGAACCTCGCATCTTTCACCGTCATAATCTGCAGTGCAATGACATACCGGCTGAGCGTCCGCATTCAGGGAACAGATACCTTTATTCAGACACAGGTTATGGCATGCGCTTACTTCGCATCTTTCCCCAGAGTAACCGGCATTACATCTGAAATAATAAAGATCAGGATATGGATTAAGGTAACGCGATGATCAGGACAACTAAAAAAATATTTAACTGTTCACTTCAAGTGTATGTAGATTCAATTGAGGTTGTTGCAACGCAAGCTCAAAAACGTTTCGAGGGCTGAAAGCAAAACTGTGTAAAACAAGCTCCCTTTAGTTACCTACATTTTTGTTTTAAAAAGTTTTGTATCAAACAATACGAAACTTGAACGAAATGAATTTCTAAGCAAGGAATTCCATCAAGCATTGCCATTTGAGCTAAAACCTCACTCACGCATACAATGGACGTGACGCGGCAATGCTACTCGATTGTTTTATTTTCTACATTAATTAAATAATAAACTACAAAGAAACAGTTTAGCGTCTGAACGGTTCAAAACTTACCTTATAGCCGGGTCTACACCGGACGATCCACCGCGCTCCGATCGCGTACGGCAAGAGCTAGATCCCACAGATTTGAGAGATAATCGATGGGATCGCGCTCTAACCATGCGCGATCGGAGCGCGGTGGATCTTCCGATGTTATGTCCCAAAAAAAAGTTGTCTTGAGGTTCGACACGCACGCTCGTGCACACGTCTAAAACGAATGCCCAATGAGATTAACATATTTACCTGCATGTAGGTTGTCCTTCATCACTGATACTATAAACTCCTTGGAAACAATAGTCCTTACAGACGGGCATATCGCATCTTACACCCAGATAATCTGCCGAGCATTGACAAACCGGCTCACCCTCCTCATTCAGGGAACATACTCCGTTGTTGAAACAATGATTGTGGCATGCGTCAACTTCACACTTTTCGCCTGAGTAACCGGCATTACATCTGAAATAATGAAGATATGGATTAAAGTAACTCACATAACAAGGAAACTAAGAAATATTTATCATAACATAACATCACGCATAAGTGCCCTGAATGGTTGGGCAGAGTTATATACATGGGTAAATGATAAATGATTTTATTTCTGTAAGTTGGTTTGTACAAACAATTCTACATGTCGATCATATTTTTTAAATCAGGTCGGCGTTTCCTATCTGACTAGTCTGAGAAGAAAGGCCGAAGAAAACTCAGAGGCCACAGTCTCTTTAAAGTCTAGACAAAATCGTGGTTAGATAATGTAAAGACCATGTAGATTGATGTCTGAAGACCATTTGTCTTTTGAGGAAATAACCAGTCAGATTGAGTGGACATGTCCAGTCGGTACACGCATTTGTCAATAACCGTGCAGCTCAACTCAGAATTTAAGGAGCTCAACGATTCAAAAGAACATTCGGGTAGGGCGCATAAATTACTAGTACAAACTGCCAGACCATGATTAAAAATTAATAGAGAAAAATAAATGTGGTTCACGTCATCTGAACATTCACAATGATTAAAATATAATAATACTAGCTGACCCCCGCGGCTTCACTCCCGTCAAAATTATAGCCTTTGTTATTAGGGACTAATGTAGCTTTCCATAGGTGAAAGAATTTTTGAAATCGGTCCAGTAGTTTCGGAGCCTATTCGGTACAAACAAACAAACAACCAAACAAACAAAAAAATCTTTCCTCTTTATAATATTGGTATAGATAAAATACCGACATATCAACTGTTATGTTTAAGTTCCATGTAATAGTGGGTGGACCTATTCCAATCAACCGCGCATAAATCTAGACACCGAGCTGCTACTGATAAAACTTAGTAGGCAGTCATAAGAAATATTAATAACTCCATAATATGACAAGCGTCTGATAAAGTGATTTAATTTCTTTCAGATGCGCTCTATACAGCCTGTCTATTATATAAACTTATCACTGTGTGCACTTAAGAGGAGTGAGCTTGAAGTGGATGAAAATCCACCTTTCATGGACGTATTGGCAGCTAACTTCATGGTCACTTCACCTAAACTTGCCAAACGCCAAGCTAATAGAAAAATTGCCAATTTGTATGACGGAATCGAACCTAGAACTCCTCACTTAGCAGTTGTGCTTGCAACCGTAAGATCGTGGGGTAGTGGTTGCTAAAGGATCAGTAGTAGACATATCACCGTGATGACTTAAATGAAGAGAGCATCCCAACGGATGCTAGATATTGACAGCTCAGTTCACATGAGATTTCTACAGAATCGACCGGCTGGTAACGTTAAGGATATCTATCAAGACGTTGCCTAACATGACGTTAGTGAAAACAATTATATATATCTTCGCTAGTCCTTAGTGAGATGAACATGCCTTACCTGCATTTAGGTTGTCCCTCAGCACTGACGCTACACTCTCCTTGGAAACAATAGTCCTGACATACGAAAACATCGCATCTCTCACCGATGTAACCTTGAGTACATTCGCAACGAGATTCCCCTCTTACTTGCGTACCATGTCCACAGTCAATCGGTATCAGACTATTTAGTGCGTCGCAAGTCTGATTTCCTTCAGTTAGTTCTTCAATTGAATAGTTAACTGCTAACATACCTCGACAAACACGACAGGCTGCGTTAGAAATTGAAAACAATTTTGGTTTCAAATTGTTCTGTAGACTCCTGGGAAATTGCCAAAATCCATTTGGACCCATAGAGTAAATAAAATCTTTTGATATTTCAAAGTCAATTACTTCACCGTAACTTTTGTTCCCTAAAGTATAAAGTGTTGAGTGGTTCTCTCCATTCAGACCAGCACTTTCAAGAAACCTATTGTCATATGAAAATGACTCAAGCCAGTACATCTTCTGTGCGTGTTGATCAATGACCAAACCTCCTAAAAAAGCATCATGCCTATATGTGTATCTTCTGTCAATTACAAATTGTCTTTCGGTGCCATCAAACCGAGCCCTTTCTATCTCGTGTCTTGTGGTCCAGTAAATAAATCTGTAATTTTAAAAATACATAACTTAAAATCAAAAGCCAACAATATTAATTTCAACTAGGCCATTAAGCGGCACTTTTGCACGTAAACGTTAAAATTTACAAGTAATAATAATTGATTCTACCGGAAAAGTTCGGAAAAGTACCTTGTTATGGAGAAGAACGGACAAGAAACTCCATACTTAATCTTTAAAAAAGAAAAGTGTTTTAAAATAATTACTACATTCATAAATTCATATACGTGAGGATGATGCTCCCAGAATAGAACTACATACTATACTAAGTATAAAGTATCAATAGCATTAACAGGTGTATTCATTAATTTGATAAATAGGAACATGGTTCTCACATACAAATATGGCAAACATAGGTAAATTCCTAATTCAACAACAACGGAACAGTGTGTGAGTCAATTTCTTAAACAAAAAAGAAAAGACGAATACAATAACCATGAATAGGTATATAAATTAACAAATTAGATTTTGTCTACCCTAAAGATTGCCCTATGAAGCAGGACCAGCATGTTTCCAAGCATTCTTATCTTGAATATAATCATCTTATTTGTAATATGCTTGTTTACGAAGTGTGGTTTTAACAAAAGTTTTAAAATTTTTGTGTGTTCTTTCATTTACTTTTAATATATCACAAAATATTTTTCTATATAATTTAACACAGTACCCCAAGAAACATGTGTGCTCTTAAGCTTATCTTTATTTCTTGTATTACAATTGTGTATATCACTAACTTTACTAAAGAGATGTATATTTTCCTTACATACATAATATTATCGTTAATGAAGAAACTGTCATAATATTAATCTTTTTTAAATAGTTCCCTAAAAAATTCTCAGTGACTTAACTTATATATAAGGCTCTGACAGCTCTCGTTTGCAATAAAAATATGGATTCAATTTCAGCCGCCCGACCCCGCAGCAAAATACGGTATAACATAATGCTGTGAAAGTAACTAAATAAAATAGACCCAACGTGCGGTCTCTACATCTGTTGATTGTCTTATCTTTCTAACAGCTTAAGCGACTGAACTTAGCCGACCCGCAAGAGATGTGATGTGAGGACCCTATAGTAATTTGTCGTCTAGAGTGATTCCTAGGAAAACTGTTTGATTTATAAAATATCCAGTTTTTCTCCATTCAATATGACGTCGCATTCGCTACTTCTAACATATGGTAATGTGAATCTAATACATTTAGTTTTTTTTTTTTTTTGTACCATATTGTTTGCTATGAATCAATTTTGGACCTGATAATAGAGTTATTCACATCATCAAGATGTTGTGACTGCCGAACTATTTTAAATGATGTGCCATCAGCAATTAACACCAACTTCGGTTGATTTTGTAGTAATTGGAGCAAATCGTTAATGTAAACTAAAAAGAGGAATGAACCCAATATCGACCCTTGAGGAACGCCTATTTGAAGCTTATATTAATTTTAAGCTCCAGAGGCTTAAACATCGACGCCGAGTTGCCAGCCCGTCGATTTTTTTGCGGTTACATTTCGGGGAGTGTGCGAAGGAACTGCACAATTTGATTCCATCTAGCCCTTTCCACCATCGGACTACAAGACGTACGGCAATGCACCATCGGTACACAGTGGACATCCCACCCATACGCACGAGGTGTTTTGCGAATATTTTCATTGTGCGTACAGCTAAGGAGTGAAATTCACTGCTGGAGTCTTTGTTTCCTGGTAGCTACAACCTAGGGACTTTAAAACTTTCGCGTTTCATAATTGAAAACAATATAATTATAACGGGAAATTTAACGCGATAATTTCGATTGTTGGTTTACCTATTTTGCCCGACGTTTCGGCCGTGTTGCAACGACCGTGGTTCCGGGTAGACTGGTGTCTCGGTGTACTGGCTCCGTTGGGGCAGAAAATTCTTCCACTACCCTCACTTTTCTACACACTACACTGACCGTAATAGGTAAACAAACAATCGAAATTATCGCGTTAAATTTCCCGTTATAATTATATTGTTAACAACCTAGGGTCTTTAAGTCAAGAGTGAACAAGTTACTTCTAGGTAAGGGTGCTTCACCGTCGACCACATCATCACTTAATGTCGGGCGAGATATTGGTCAAACGCGAGCCTATCACAAATAATAAAAAACATGAATGCCAGGGTGACAACTTTTGAGCCACTGCAGTGGTCTTTTGGATACCAGCTGTAATAAAGATGTTCGCTGTTTTCACGCATTTGTTTCATTTTTAACAGGAAGAATTTTGTTGATTAAATGTCTTCATGAACCATTGCGTGTGTGGTTATCGGTTGCAAGAGTAGAATGGACATATCATCAGGAAATAATCAAAAGATAACTTTCTACAGGTAAGATATCGACTAGCATACAGAAATTATTGTGCAAGAAATTCATTCTATTATAGGCTGTCTCGAATAAAGTAATTTAGGTTATAATATACGCACCCCAAGCCGGTTGGTCACCGTGGGGGCAAGAGACCAAAACCCTCCTATTCAAACGCTTCACATCTGTACATTAAATACTAGATCACTCCTACCTACTGAAAGACTATTGGAATTAAAAGAAGCTTCATCTAAAACTAAATATGATATTGTCAGACTGGCAAAGATCAGAAGAACAGGGTATGCTATATTATAAGAAACAGATCATATTTTTTGCTATAATGGTGAAACCAGAGGTCTACATGGTGTTGGATTTCTGATAAAAAACTACTTGAAAGAAAACATAGAGTTTTATCGGGGTAACAGAAAGAATATGTACACGTATACTAAACCTTAAATTTAATAGTATGGCACTCTCTATTGCCCAAGCATACGAGTATGCACCGACTTGCAGTGCCAGTTCCCAAGATATAGATAGCTTCTACGATAAGTTGCTGGAGATTAAAGAAAACAACAGTAAAAATCTTGACTTATGGGTTATTTTAATGCTCGTATTGGTCAGCGTCTGCATAGTGAAAAGCACATATTCGGACCATACTGCTACTCGTATGGTAAAAGGGGCAACGAGGTGAAAGACTATTACAATTTGCTCTTGAAAACAATCTTACAATAATCAGCAGTATATTCAAAAAGAAAATAAATGGCCGTGGCCTTGTTTGCTATTTGGTGACCTTTTTGGGGAAACCAAAGGTTTTGTCTTTGCGATTATGGTCGAAGTTATGATGATGAACAACTACCGAAAATACATTGTGAAGGACGGCACAGTTGACATCTGTCGGGCATGTCACCGGCCGGAGGAATCTATCCGTCACATTGTCTCCGGTTGTTCTAGTCTGGCTAACGGAGACTATTTGCATAGACACAACCTTGTAGCCAGGATTATCCATCAGCAACTTTCTCTTAAATACAATCTCGTGGAATCGGAAGTGCCTTACCATAAGTACTCGTATGTGCCCGACCTAGTTCTCGAAAATGGCAATGCCACATTGTATTGGGATCGGTCTATCATTACTGACAGGACTATTGTTGCCAATAAGCCTGACATAGTGGTGATAAACCGACTAGAGCGTCGCGCAATGATTGTTGATACAGCGGTCCCCCATGACGAGAACCTCGTGAAGGCTGAGAGAGATAAGAAAAGCAAGTATCTTGATCCGGCTCGCGAGGTTGTCGATATGTGGGATGTGAATATAGCAGTCATTGTACCGATAGTCGTGATGGCCAATGGCATAATAGCCAAGAGTCTTGACGAACATCTAAGGAGGCTCTCGTTAGGCAGCTGGATCAAGGGCTTGATCCAGAAAGCGGTACTCCTGGACACAGTGCGTATCGTTAGGAGGTTCCTCTCTCAGGAGCCTGTTCCAGATACCGGTGGGCTACTATTTTTGTATTTTAAATGTTTTTTTTATTTTATTTTATACTAAATAATATTTAAAATTGTAAAAATATGTATATAAAATGAATAAATGGAATAATAGTTATAATATCTCGGCAAGTATAGTTTCATTTAAACCATTATATTAAGGGCCTCGTTCACAATCTCCAAGTAAAGCGTTGATTAGTTATGTCCAGGATAACGTTATGTGGCACGTAAAAGTTGCGAGTATCTTTTGTCAATTTCACAAACGAAATTATAGGTTCGAGTAATAACGTACTGGTTAAGTGAATGCCTTAGCAAATCTTGCGTTACATTCGTTCAATAATACGTCAATGATACTCGTCAAATGCCATTGCCAGATGTCAATAGTCATTTGTACTTTTTTTTTAGGGTATGTGTCGTGCCTGGCGCATTTCAACACATTTTCTACCTTTATTTTTTTAAATTTATGGTGTTTTTTCGTCGGGTTTGGTATGCATGTGGTTTTAATATGTTATTTATATTAACCTATTGTTCAGAAGTTCAGTAGATTTGATAGTTTTTTAGTAAAAATACCAATCATCTTGCGATTTATGGATTATTTTATGTTTTATAAGGTTGGGGACTTGGTTTACTGCATAATTCAATAGACGAATTCTAGCAAAAAATGATTGATATCTAGGCCCGTAAAATAATCAACACATCATTTAAATACACCAATCCTAGGTACTTGTTGCGTCGTAGAATGTTCTAGTTCATCCAATTGATGATCAATCAAGTCAAATAAATCTATTTTTATTAATAAATTGTAAAATAATCTACACAAAATGACATTGGACAACTTTTAACTAATGGGTAAACTCGCTAATGGCCAGATGTCGTGGCAAGTAAGATATGTGTCAGTTATTCTTAAAATTAGTGCTACTCGAACGTCGTGAAATTCGCACATGACGTTACGGATGACTTTGACTGGTGGTTAGCTTAGTCGACACTTTAAATGCAGATGGTGAACGAGGCCCTAAGTGAAATAATAAACTTCGCTGATAGAGCTATGACAGATAACGTACTTATGTTTTGATATTAGAGATATGACAATAGTCACAAGAAAAAAATATCGAAAAGAGTCGAAGTGTACTTGTATAATGAGTGATATTTTTTTCTTTTTAGGAGTACCTAAACGTCCACTCTTCATATAATAATATATCTCTAAAGACAACGTAATAAAAAATCTGGACTATTAATTAAGCAAATTTGTAGATCGGGGCAAAGCCTACACTCGATACAATACCGATATGACAGTCGCACAGATCTAGTACTGATATATCTTTATATTATTCTCTATATATTCTATGTATCTATAGATCGCCCACACTGGTACAAAAGATAGCATAGACAGTATATCTATCTGCTTTTGGCTTAAGACGTTATCTGTTGTCGTTATGTGTTGTCTTAAATATGATACGTTTATTAGAGACAAGAGCGTCGCCAGCCTATGGACCAGGGGGGGAAGTTGATATATGGAAGATGGAAAAAGTAAGAATTTTAAATACGGTACAGTCAACAGCATATTATAAAGCTTTAAACTAGTAGTACGAGTCTTATCCCTACGGCGATTGTTATAAGAAAGGTATAAAGTCCAATGGGTAACGTTCCACGAGCTCAATCATCGGGGGTTTTGGGTAAAGTTCTCGACCACTTAATTATGTAAATCTTATAAGTTTTCATTGATAAGTTTTCTGTGCTGTGCACACTCATCATGGCCAGCCCAGTGAGGCGATTTTCCCCCATAGTACCTACTTCTTAAACAGGTTTTTAGTCTCCTGAGGCTGCTTGATGATTAATTTTGGTAGACCGACCAAAATTATCAACGCTTTTAACTCTTTTAGGATATCAACAAATGGCTAGATTTGTTGGGTTGGGTTTACGTTGACTAAGGACTTTGATTTCTTACCGTTGGGAAACTTATTTTTTAATCTCTAGGGGCGGGGGATAACTGCCCCTCCTGCCCCCTCTTGACGACACTCTCTTAGTATAAATCTATGATTATCATTAGTAACTTACCCTCCACAGCTATCCACGGCTTTCGAATAGACCCAGTCATTCACACTAAGTAAAATATTTCCATCATCTGCTTTGCCAGGTTCCAATGAATCCGATCCAGTTTTTAACGAAATGACGTATAAGTTTGTTATCATCGTCATTGTAAGTTCTGTCCAAAAGAGTAATTGGGTGACAGGGTCATAAGCAAAACTCGGATCGCTTGTGTGAACGGTTGATATAAACGTAAATAAAAATAAAGGTGTTATCTTCCTGGTTGATAAGTCAAAACTAGAAACTGTCATGTTCACATCGTTTTCATCGGAAAAAATGACTCTGTTGTATACTGGATCGTAAGTTATTGAAGCGATATAATTAGTCGATGGAATATCTTCGGTGTGCGATAGTGATCCGTTGTAATAAAAGCTTAGTCCTTTCCCTGTACTCGCGACGATATCTGAAACAAGAATAATAGAATAATTGGAATAATTTCAAATTTCTGACATTTAAATTTTTTGTCATTCTAGTTTTATAAATTTAAATAATTTTTGTGGCTTTTTAATTCTGTGACATTTTTACTTTTCGACAACTTTAATTGTAATTTAAAATTTTGTCTTTCTTATTTAATTTATACTTGGATCTCTGTAATTATTATAAATTCATTAAATTGTTTACGTGTCATGTACTGATTACTAACATTAATTATAAGGTTGTGTACTAACAAAGAATGGACTCCAAAATTGACTGAATTTGAAATAAATTAAATTTAATTTAATTATTATCGCTGGTTAGATTTCTCCGTTCCTGATTCCACTTCTTCACACTAATATATTAATATTCACACTAATATTATAAATATGAAAGTTTGGTTGGATGTGTGTGTGGCAGTGTGGATGTATGTTTGTTACTCGAACCACGCCAGAATGGCTGGACGGATCTAGATGAAATTTGGCGCAGAGACAGATTACAGTATGGAATAGCACATTGGCTACTTTTCATCCCGGTATAATGTTCCCTTGGGATAAGAAAACACTTTTCACACGGGTGAAGCCGCTGGCTGAAGCTAGTATTTAATATGACCATTTGTCCACCGCCGCTGTCACCAGGACGTCAACGAGAACGGGTTTTTTCCTGCCCGAAATCACGAGGACTTGACGGCGATCGTTTGTCCACCGCAACGATCTCTGTGGGTATACCACCAAAGCACTAAATCTTGAAAACAAAAACCGGCGCGTAATAGTAGATTATTAACCAAGGGGATAAAGCAGTGTCTTCTGTCGCGGGTGACGATTTAAATTGCGAGCGTAACGAAGGACTCGAGGTTTACTCCCGAGCGTAGCGAGGGTGTTAAAAACTTTAATCACGAGCGAAGCGAGGGATTTAAGACGAGTCCTGAGTGTAGCGAGGGATTTAAGTTCACCCAAGACTAAGACAGCTTTATCACCGAGGAAAATAGTCTACTTTTCGTAACATTTGCGAAAAAATTAACACAATAATAATATGAGATAAGCATTTATTAAAAATAATGACAATTAAAAGTAAAATAAACTTAACGTTTATGTACGTGGGACACTCAGAAAGTTTTGCGAAACTAAAAAAAATTGTTCTATACGTACATATATTTTTATTAAATCTTTTCAGAGTACTTTCCACCAGCCTCTATACAAAGATTCATGCGCCTAAACCAGTTTTCAAAACACTTTTTCCAGTCCGCCGCAGACACCTCGTTTACAGCCTGCTCGAACGCAGCCAGCGCATCTTCCGGCGACGAAAATTGTATCCCTTTGAGCTGATTTTTTATTTTTGGGAATAAAAAGAAGTCACACGGTGCTAGATCAGGGCTGTAAGGAGGGTGACCCAGGAGTTTGACTGGCGTGCTGTCCAGGAAGTCCCTCGTTTTGAGTGCGGTGTGCGCAGGTGCATTGTCGTGGTGGAGCAGTAGCCCGCGGAGCCCTGTGTTTGGTCGCTTGTTGCTTATAACAGAGAAAACTTCTGGCAAACATTTGGTAGTATACCATTCGGCATTAATGCTTCTTTGATCTCGTAAGGGAATTGATACCAAGTGGCCAGTCAAATTAAAAAAGCTAGCGATCAAAATCTTACCCCCGCTTCTAGATCGCTTCACTTTGGTAGGCGTTGGCTCATTTTGAAACACCCAAACAGTCGACTGGCGCTTGGTTTCTGGGTCGTATTGATAAATCCAGGACTCATCACCTGTAACGATGTCGTAAACACGCCGAGACGAGCCTGCTTCAAATTTGTTAAGCATATCACGGCACCATTCCACCCGGGCCTGCTTCTGAGCATCGGTGAGGTTGTGCGGCACCCAGCGTGATACTATCCTCCTCACGCGAAGATGGCTGTGTAGAATCTCGTGAACGCTTCCCGATCCAATCTTCAATATGTGTTGAATCTCCTGATATGTAATTCGCCTATTGTCTTGGATTAAATTTTTCACTGCTAGCACGTTTTCTTCGGTAACAGCCGTCAAAGGGCGACCGCTTCTTTCGTCATCCCCCAAAGTTGGTCGACCGCGCTTGAATTCGTTATACCAACGATACACGGTTGCCTTGGAAGGGCCTTCATCCATGAATGCCATTTGAAGTCTATCGTACGATTCATCCGGTTTCAGGCGACACTTGAAATCGTATAAAATCATAGCTCTAAAATGTTCCCGGCGCAGATCCATATTTCAGTGAGACACAATACTTTGAATTAACTCGCAAAAAATGTGGAGGGAAATTTTGAAATTGGAACTTACTTATTTTTACTTATAAATAATCATATTTTCGAAAAACATTATAACTGGCCAGTCTCCCATATATAAAAACTTTTTTTCGCAATACTTTCTGAGGGGCCTGGTATTTGAAGAAAACAAAAACGCGGTAAATGCCTAGACTAAAATTTTTCTGTCGGAAAATTAAAGGCGTCAAGCTCATACGGCCTCGTCGGTTTTCGTAATTTTATTTAATAATCATAACTGCATAATAAATGCGTATTCCTTTTTCAAAAAGATGTATAATGCTTTATATACAAACTCAATGGTGTAAACACAGATGTAGTTCAGTATAAATTTCGGTAAGTATTCCAAATTTAAATCACATTCTCCCCCTAGAGGATGAATGAAATTCAGTACAATTTTCTTTCCCTGTTTTTAACAGATTAAAAATGACTATTGTTATGTTCGCTTTTTGTGGCATAGAATGTAACTTTTTTGAGCAAGTGGTACGAAAAATGTTTTTCGTACCACTTGCTCAAAAAAGTGATGTAATCTGTTAAAACAGGGAAAGAAAATTGTACTGAAGTTCCTCTAGGGGGAGAATGTGATTTAAATTTGGAATACTTACCGAAATTTATACTGAACTACATCTGTGTTTACACCATTGAGTTTGTATATAAAGCATTATACATCTTTTTGAAAAAGGAATACGCATTTATTATGCAGTTATGATTATTAAATAAAATTACGAAAACCGACTAGGCCGTATGAGCTTTGATGCCTTTGCTTTTCCGACAAAAAAATATTAGTCTAGGAATTTGCCGCGTTTTTGTTTTCTTCAAATACATAAAGTCATATTTTTAATAAATGATTATCTCATATTATTATTGTGTTAATTTTTTCGCAAATGGTACGAAAAGTAGAGTATTTTCCTCGGTGATAAAGCTGTCTTAGTCTTGGGTGAACTTAAATCCTTCGCTACACTCAGGACTCGTCTTAAATCCCTCGCTACGCTCGGGAGTAAACCTCGAGTCCTTCGTTACGCTCGCGATTTAAATCGTCACCCGCGACAGAAGACACTGCTTTATCCCCTTGGTTAATAATCTACTATATTATTGATTCATTTAAAGGTTTTTCGTGTAACTAATAGTTTTGCTTTAAAAAAATAATTATCAACACGATATTTTTTCGCTACTTTTGGATACTCCCCCAAAACGACTTGGATGTTTAAAAATATTAAAAAATAAATATATAATACACAGGAAAATTGATGGCTAGAATTTCTTATATGTGAAATCAAAGAATATTTTGCAAACAAAACTGTCCATAAAATACCACCGACTTCCAAATAAATACACTACAAAGTGAAAAATAACTTAAATTTCGGATGTTGGTGTTCCTGTTTTTGTTTCTTCGGTTTTAGACACCGACTTCGGCAATTGACGTTATTTTTCACTTTGTAGTTTTTTTTATTTGAAAATCGGTTTTGATTTTTTGATTAGTTTTATTTTTCACTTTTTAGTTATGGTAGATAATGAGCAAGTTCATTAGTAAGATACCTATCATGCCCAAAGTTATGACTGAATAGATAACCCGAATAAAATAAAACTAACATAACCGGTGAAAAGAGAATGTACCAGGGTGAACTGTACATATCTGCGTACCCCTTTAGAGCGTACCAGCGTGATGTTATGTTATGAAATGGGGTAAACAATAGGCAGACATGCGATTGCAGCAATCCCGAGAGATTTGCCGTTGTTTTTTGAAGAGTTCTGTTTTATATCTCCGATGTTCTCCATCAGATCTAGATCAGACATGGGACCACACGAGAAGCACCAGCTTTCAAATAAAAACAGAATAATCAAAATCGGTTCAACTAATAAAAAGTTTTAAGGCTCACATAAAAAAATATAGTCGAATTGATAATCTCCATTTTGGGCAGTAGGTTAAAAAGGTGGTTCAATATTGATATTCTGGCTCTGAGCGGGCGCACGGCCTGTACTGGGTTAATATTGGGGAATATAAACGGCTAAACGAGCCAACCCAGGCACGGAAAAGTCTCAGTGTGTACTGAATGGCCACCCATCTACGGACCACCTTCGGCAAGCGTTGCTTAACCTCGAAGATCGAACCGTGTGCCTGTGTCCTCAAAACAAAATTAACAAACAGTTATATTATATCGTTCATGGTTCTTATACTTACCCCAAGAGATAGAAAGCCCCGACCCCACGAAGAGCCATAGGAAGACCAACACACACATTCTGTACATCTTGTACTACAGACTGTTACCATAAATTTCGATAACACTCCAGTCTAAGTTAACGCTCGTTGTATATTAAACCAAAATGCTGGCTTTCGGTGAACAAAACGTTACAAGTATGTACAGTCAAACAAGTTGACTGGTGACCCATTCAACAGATATTTATCTATACCAATATTATAAAGAGGAAAGATTTTTTTGTTTGTTTGTTTGTACCGAATAGGCTCCGAAACTACTGGACCGATTTTTAAAATTCTTTCACCAATAGAAAGCTACATTATTCCTGAGTGACATAGGCTATTTTTTACTCCCGGAAACGGGTCCTGTGGGGTGGCCCACGGGAGCGAAGCCGCGGGGAACAGATAGTATTTATTTATTTTTATAGCTCGCGCTTGATCACTATCTCACTTGATGGTAAGCGATGATATGCTCACCGACGGTGATGCACACTTGCCTAGAAGTAACCTATTCACTCTTGACTTAAAGACCCCTAGGTTGTAGCTATGGGGAAACGGACTCCGACAGAGAATTCCACTCCTTAGCTGTACGCATAATGAAATTATATCCAATTGTGCCAGTTTCCAATTTGTTTGAAAACTTTAAACATTATAGATTTATCCTGATGCACTTCGATGTTTTAAAAAATGTGGTAACTGTTTTAATACTGTAGAGTCGTGAAAGTATGATAATAGTCTTTATTGCAGGAGGTTAATATTTTTATTAATAAAAATAGTTTTCTGATAAAGCAGAAATTATATTTTGAATTTGGAATTAAGTGTCGTCCAAAATTATTTGCAAGATAGAAAAATATTATATCCGGTAAACCGTCCAAAATCTCGACGCCAACATGGCGACCGTCCAAGTTTCGCGGCGCCATTTTGCGCCACTTTGTGCTATCGCCCGGTCTCAGAAAAACGCTGATTTCTCGGCAGTTACAATCTCTATGAAAAAGCTAATTTCACAAGGATTTACCCAGTTTACCTTGTAATTATTTTGTAAGTATTGTGTAAAGTCAGAATGAGGGAAATTATTTAAAAAAAGGAGGAAAAAAAAACGAAAAAATCAAAAAAAATACTTTGTTTTTTATTTTTTTTATTTTATTAACTGTTTGATGCTAATTATTACATTAACTATAAAATAAAATAAAAAATAAATAATGAGCCACTTTCGTATTAGAATGTCTGTAGTAAAATAGGCTTAAAAAGGTTCTGGAATCAGTTTCGCCGATAGTACATGGCTGGTATCATGTTGCTATGTCCTGTTGGAGGAGAGGTCATCCGATAAACGAGCGTTCTATTGGCTAATCTTAGTTAAAATTTGTACATACTGCTTTTTTTAATTAAGTTTCTACGCGTTGATAGTCTTATCGGTGGTTTCCTGTTAATGGCATTGTAAATAGCTATATTTTATCATAGGACGCAGATATTTTTGTATTGTTACTTGTAACTATGTTATTAATATATATATTCAGTGCAAGCTTGTGGCTGACCTTACCTACGCTTGTACTTTGCATTTCACTTCTTGCTTTAGTTATCTCCCAACATGTCGCTTGTGGCATAATTAGTTTCATAACTGCTAACTTTCTTATTAAGTCTGACATCTCCTGATGATTACAGTTGACCCAGAAGTCGATACGAACAAACTGTATGCAGATCTATTTCGAAATAACCCTACCCAAGTCACATACTCCAAATCCATGGGGTAACGGTGCAATGGCTGACAATGCATGAAAAATCATTATCTACGAGGGATTTTGTTAAATCTATTATCAAAATCAGAGGTGTGCTTGACCGTTCTATTCATTTTAATTGTTATTTTTATTTTGAACTAATAGGTATCTAAAAATAATAAAAGTTTTCCGAGCCGACTTCCAAATAAAAACACTACAAAGTGAAAAATAAGTTTAATTTTTAGGCAGGCGGTGTTCCTGTTTTTAACCGACTTACCAAAAAGGAGGAGGTTCTATGTTCGACTTCTTGTAGGTTTTTTTTTTTTTTTTTTTTTTTTAATTTATGTTCACCGATATCTCCGTCAATTGTGGACCGATTTTGAAAATTCTTTTTTCGTTTGAAAGAATATGTTTCGAAATTGGTCCCATTTTAATTTGGTGAAGATCTGATAAAGAACTTCGGAGATATACAACAGAACTCTTCAATAAATAACAGCAAATCATTCGGAATTTCTGCAATCGCATGTCTGATTATTGTATATACCATTTCATAACATAACATCACGCCAGTACGTACTAAAGGGGTACGCAGATCTCTCATTTCACTGGTTATGTTCAAGTATCATGTTATTCGGGTGATCTATTCTAGCGTTATAGGTACTTTACTAAACAACTTGCCTATTTTAGGTAGGTACAACTAAAAAGGGAAAAATAAAAATCTTTTTTGCAAAAAAATACTACCGACTTCCAAATGAAAAACTACAAAGTGAAAAATAACTTAACTTTTGGAAGTCGGTGTCCATATCGCAAAAAAATGGTATCTACGAAAGACACCGACTTCCAAAAGTTAAGTTATTTTTCACTTTGTAGTTTTTCATTTGGAAGTCGGTAGTATTTTTTTGCAAAAAAGATTTTTTTGTTTCTTCCTTTTTTGTCAGGCCAGTGTTTACTCGATCACAAACGCCGAAACGGTGATAACTGAGAGGGAACAAATATATTGCCGACTAGCAGCCGCGACTTCGCGTGGAACTCGGTTTATCACGCACTGTTCATTGGTTAATAATATTAGGTCCTTACCTATGAAATTGGCGTTTTGTCGTACTGGCCACTTTGATCTCAAATATCTCCTCTTTGGCTTGGAATTCCAATTTTAAATTTATACAGCTATTTACTCATGCTTTTGTGTTTGGAAAACCGTAATGCATTTGTTTTTTCCTCTTTTGGTTTTCCTTTGCGCCAGTCAGTTTACAAAATGGAAAACTTGAAATATCGCGTTATTTACGAGTACGAGTTCCATCGTGGCACCAGTGCTGCAGAAACGGCTCGAAGGATTAATGATGTGTATGGCGACGGTGTCGCAAAGAAAACACAGTGGTGTTTTTGGTTCCAACGAAATCTTTTTGAAAATTTCGACCTGCAGAACAAGCTCCGTGGACGGCCGGAGACCAAAGTTGATAATGAAGAATTGATAGCTATTATAGAAGCGGATCCATCGCAAACCACGTCCGAGTTAGCTGCAGGCTGCGGTGTTAGTGATAAAACTGTTTTAATCCACTCAAAGCAAATTGAGTAGGTGAAAAAGCTTGAAAGGTGGGTACCTCATGAATTGAGTTTAGCAAACCGAAACACGCGCGTCGACTGCTACGTTACATTACTCAACCGGCAAAATAATGAAGGGATCCTGGCGAACCAGCCAAATCCTGCCCCAAGCGAAAAACGACAAAAAAAAATGACTTGTGAGCGTTTGGTGGACTAGTGCCGGTGTCGTTCACTAAAGCTTTCTTAAATCTGGCCAGACGATTACGGCGGATGTCTATTGTCAGCAACTGCAAACCATGATGGAAAAGCTAGCTGCTAAATAGCCGAGGCTGGTCAATCGCTCTAGCCCACTGCTGCTTCGCTTCAGGGTAACGCTAGACCACACACTGCACAACGGACGGCTACCAAATTATAGGAGGTCAATTGGAATGTCTAAAACATCCACCGTATTCCTCGGACCTTGCTCCAAAAGATTACTATTTTTTTAGAAATTAGGATATCTTCTTGCAAGGGAAAAAATTCCACTCGTTCCACTAGAATCCCCTATTTCAGTCCCCCAGGGGATTGTACAGCACTCAATGTTCCACTACGATCCCCTATGCAGGGGATTATATAAGTACTAATAAGTTCTTTTCCTTTAAAGTCCCTTCTAAATAAAAAAATCCACCTATAAAATAACAATACTTAATACATAGAATTAAAAATCGGTCTATAGAGGGGATTACAATGATGTAAATTATTTTTTCTAAAATAAGTTAGATGTTGACAAAAAGTACCAAAAGCTTTGAAGAATTTCGCAAGAACGACTAGTGCAGCGTGTCGTGTCGTTTGTAATGACCACAACAAGTATATTTTCTCCCATCATAGACAGATACCAGGCCCCTCAGAAAGTATTGCGAAAAAAAGTTTTTATATATGGGAGACTGGCCAGTTATAATGTTTTTCGAAAATATGATTATTTATAAGTAAAAATAAGTAAGTTCCAATTTCAAAATTTCCCTCCACATTTTTTGCGAGTTAATTCAAAGTATTGTGTCTCACTGAAATATGGATCTGCGCCGGGAACATTTTAGAGCTATGATTTTATACGATTTCAAGTGTCGCCTGAAACCGGATGAATCGTACGATAGACTTCAAATGGCATTCATGGATGAAGGCCCTTCCAAGGCAACCGTGTATCGTTGGTATAACGAATTCAAGCGCGGTCGACCAACTTTGGGGGATGACGAAAGAAGCGGTCGCCCTTTGACGGCTGTTACCGAAGAAAACGTGCTAGCAGTGAAAAATTTAATCCAAGACAATAGGCGAATTACATATCAGGAGATTCAACACATATTGAAGATTGGATCGGGAAGCGTTCACGAGATTCTACACAGCCATCTTCGCGTGAGGAGGATAGTATCACGCTGGGTGCCGCACAACCTCACCGATGCTCAGAAGCAGGCCCGGGTGGAATGGTGCCGTGATATGCTTAACAAATTTGAAGCAGGCTCGTCTCGGCGTGTTTACGACATCGTTACAGGTGATGAGTCCTGGATTTATCAATACGACCCAGAAACCAAGCGCCAGTCGACTGTTTGGGTGTTTCAAAATGAGCCAACGCCTACCAAAGTGAAGCGATCTAGAAGCGGGGGTAAGATTTTGATCGCTAGCTTTTTTAATTTGACTGGCCACTTGGTATCAATTCCCTTACGGGATCAAAGAAGCATTAATGCCGAATGGTATACTACCAAATGTTTGCCAGAAGTTTTCTCTGTTATAAGCAACAAGCGACCAAACACAGGGCTCCGCGGGCTACTGCTCCACCACGACAATGCACCTGCGCACACCGCACTCAAAACGAGGGACTTCCTGGACAGCACGCCAGTCAAACTCCTGGGTCACCCTCCTTACAGCCCTGATCTAGCACCGTGTGACTTCTTTTTATTCCCAAAAATAAAAAATCAGCTCAAAGGGATACAATTTTCGTCGCCGGAAGATGCGCTGGCTGCGTTCGAGCAGGCTGTAAACGAGGTGTCTGCGGCGGACTGGAAAAAGTGTTTTGAAAACTGGTTTAGGCGCATGAATCTTTGTATAGAGGCTGGTGGAAAGTACTTTGAAAAGATTTAATAAAAATATATGTACGTATAGAACAATTTTTTTTAGTTTCGCAAAACTTTCTGAGTGTCCCACGTAAGTTAACGTTAGTATCTAATAATTAACTTTGTAAAAGAAGCTTGATAATAATTTAAATAATTAAATAATTTATTTCACCAAAAAGCCTGTCTACAAACATTCATGGTAGTTAAACATATAAGAGGCCTTAAACATTAGGTCATTTTTAGATACTCTGACTCCTAAACTAGGTATATGTTCCTGTGACTTAGGAGTCAGAAGAAGATTTTTTTAATGTACCATAATAGAGTATGATACATTAAAAAAATCTTTATATGCCTCACATTTCATAAAACTGCCTTGATTGGAATAAAGTCCAATACCGCAAAAATATTGGCAGAAGGTCTTACGGTTTTATGGGTCCACACATATACTCGAAAGTCAATAATCTTTACAAAATACAAAAAATAGGTAAAACTGGTATTCTGCGGGGGTAGTAGCCAGTAATATTGTATAATAAAGATTAGACCAATAAGACCTAATCTAGCTCGTCAGTGTATTTCAAATTCAAATTCATTTATTTCGTGACCACAGGGTACATACAGAAGGTGTTATAATACATAAGATCCAATCTGTGTCTCGCCAAAAGGCATATAAAATGTCTCACAATAAAATAAAAAATATGTCACTAATAAAATAATTAGATTTTTATAATATAAGAATGTCACTAATAATAGACTATAAAAAAATGTCACTAATAATAGAATATAAAATAACGTCACTAATAATAGAATATAAAATAATGTCACTAATTCATTAATACAACAATAATCAAAATTAACACAATTATCCAATATATATAACATTAGAATAGATTGGATTTAGTTAACAGGTATTATAATTAAAATTTGTCATTTAAGTATTCGTCCACAGAATAATACACCTTGTCATTTAACAATTTAAACAAATTTCTTTTAAATTCGTTAAGGTTAATACTTGAGATAACTTGTCCTGGTAACTTATTATATAGTTTTTGAGCCATTGCATAAAAGCTATTGCTATGAAACTTTGTTTTTGTTGCTAACACCTGCAACTTATTTGAGCGCCGTTTACTTTCTACAAATCTATATAAATTCATGTTGTGTTTCACAAAAATACACGCTTCATAAATATAGAGTGACGGTGAAGTTAATATTTTTAGCTTATTAAAATGTGGCTTGCATGATTCTGTTTGTTTTATTTTACAAATCGCTCTGATACATTTTTTCTGTACTATAAGTACTTCTTGAATCTTAGGGGCATTTCCCCAGAATATGAGGCCATACCGCAGAGCCGAGGCAACATATCCGTGATAAGCTGCGAGTAGGGCGCTCTTATTCGCAATTTTACCCAGCATATAAAGAGCATATGAAAATCTACTAAGCTTTTCACAAACAATTTCAATTTGAGTCCTCCATGTCATGTCATTGTCAATAAGTAGTCCCAGAAATTTCGTAACACTAGCTTCAAGTATTTCATTTCCTCTATAGTTTATTTGAAAATGTGATTGTACTTTGTGTCTAATTTTAAAGTTCATAACTTTAGTTTTGGTTAGATTTATTTTAAGGTTATTAGCATTTAACCAGTCGATAATAGTAATAATAATGAAAATGAATAATAATAATAATAATAATTAATCAAGGGCCTGATCCAGAAAGCAGTATTGCTGGACACGGCTCGTATAGTTAGGAGGTTCCTCTCTCTGGAGCCCTGACCGCCGGTAGCTTGGACTCTGTTCCCGATACCGGTGGGCCTCTATTTTCTATATTTTTAAATGTTTTTGTTTTTTAATTTATTTTATAAAAATATTTAAAAATGTACAAGATAAGAAATGTAATGAATAAAGGAAATAATAATAATAAATTTCTTTATTTGTATAGAATGCAGGTATTACAATAATGGTGTTAGTTTAGATTAGATATATTCCCAGTACATTCTGCCTGTTGGCATACAAAAATATGGTGGTTAACATACAGATATTTTAGAGACTAGGTGATTCAAAATGAGATCATTAATCACCTAATTCTTAAACTTATTTACATAATAATTCACTTAGTAAATGAGATAAAGTGAAGCAAATTTTACAATTGATCATTTATAAAATCGGTAACAGAGTAATAACATTTCTCTGTCAGCAACGATGATAGCAGTTTCTTGAATTTTACTAAGGGCTTATCCTTAATACAGCTTGGCAATTAGTTAAATATAACAGGTGCCATACCAATAATGTTTTTTTTAAGCAAAGCAGTGTTATATCTACCAGTACACAATAGATTCTGATATTTTGATCTCATGGCAGTAGTTCGCATCCTCGTATCATTAAATGCAGGAAATAGATGCTTGTTAGTTTTAACGAATATAGCTACTTCGAGAATGTATATACAAGGAAAAGTTAGTACTTTGTGTTTCTTAAAAAAAGGAATGCAACTATCTGTAACCTTGAGATCAAAAATGGATCTTAAGCATCGTTTTTGGGCTTTAAATATGGACTCCCGTTCGGAACAATTACCCCAGAATACTACACCAAACCTTAGAACAGAGACCACCAAACCGTGATATGCAACCATTAATGTATCTAAGTTAACTTTCTTGGACAGATTGTAGAGAGCATACGCAGACGTGCTTAATCTTTTGCAAACTTCTTCAGCCTGCGGTTTCCAAGTTAATTGACTGTCTATCAAAATACCCAAGAATTTAGCCACGCTAACGCTATCAATAGGAATCAGGCTATTGTTTACCTGCTCTTCTATTTCTTTTATAGTGCCAGTATCATAACTAACAGTTCTGTCGTCGGAAAATAGTGACATTTGAGGTTTGACTACTTGGGGAAAGTCATTGATATAGCAAATAAAGAGTAAGGGTCCTAACACAGAGCCCTGCGGAACACCACATGACAATATTCTAGAGCTAGAGGAGTAAACTATCTCAGTTTTGGTCTTTATATTTACTTTATTAATTTGTGTAATTTGAGTTCTATTCTCCAAATAAGATTTTATCAGATTAAGCACGTTACCTCTGATACCATATCTTTCGAGCTTAATTAAAAGCCTTTTATGGTCTACAAAGTCAAACGCCCTAGTCATGTCCATAAACATAGCCATCACTGGTTTTCTGTTATCCATGTTATGAAGTATTTTCTCTAAAAAGTTATAAATAGCCAGATTAATGGTTCTATTTTTTCTAAAGCCCATTTGTTCTTTGCAAAAAAATTTTTTTTTTTCTAAATAACTGTTCATGCTGTTATAAATAAACTTCCACAACAACTGGCCTATAATTGGTAACTTTTGTTTTATCGTCTTTTTTGTGTAATGGCTTTATTATTGAAATCTTTAGCTTAGCTTATCTTTCATGCCCTAACTGTGTAATTAAAAGAAAAGTCGAAGCCGTTTCTATTATAGCGTGCGAAAAGAACTTACGTACGGTTTGTACAAAAATTCCGCGGTTTATCATTTATCGGCAGTAATAAACTCACTGCATCAATATTTCCCAGACATCGATAATCGTGAGTCCAACTCTTGGATAGTAAGACCATTTTCTACTGATGATAACATTTTTAAGGATGAAGATGTGTCAGCCAAAGTAGAACTTCTCGGACTACGCGAGGATAGCACTTTTAAAGTGGAATTCCAAACTTATGATCTCTGTACATTTTGGCAAAAAGTAGAGAGTTAATATCCTATTATAGCTGACAGAGCTCTAAAAATGTTGATACCGTTTGCTACTACTTATAGATGTGAGAGTGGTTTTTCAACTTAAGTGACACAAAAGGCCATAAATCGTCTTAATGTGGAACATGACTTGAAATGCGCTTTAAGTAAAACAAAACCTAACATTAAAAAACTTGCGAATGCGAAACAGTACCAAACGTAACATGAGGGAGAGCGGGCGAGGGGTTAATCAGATTCTCTAGCCAAGCCATAGGGGTGACAAGATCGGAAAGGTTAGGAACCGCTGCAGTAGATTAACAAAAAACCATTTGGTATAAGTAATGATTTCCCATCAAAAACATAAATGTGAAAAAGGGTGCAAGTTGAATATGCGTGGTTGTTGACTACGCCGACAAAAGAATTGAGATCTCAATTGTTGCCAAGTTCTGTATCCTGCAACCAGTCAAATCAAATCTTGAGCTATAATTTATCTTAAGTTAATCAAGTTGTTAAAGCAGATGCTTTATGTAAATACGTAAAACGACTAAAATAGCAAATATTGTTGTAGCAGAAAAAGCAAAGAAATTGTGTTTTTAAAATTATTTTAGAATGTTTATGTTCTTATAAATAAATTCATGCATTTTTTTTTCATTCGTTCAAATATTTATGCCCTTTTTGTGTACTTGCTTCGGCAGTACATATACTTAAATTGGAACGATACAGAGAAGATTTATGGCCCCTGCGCAAGGATGACACGCAAAATCGTGAAGCGTTCCACATTTTTTGACGATTTTGGATATGTTTGGTGAAGTGAAGTTTTTTTTTAACAATCTCAAAAGGGATTTGATTGCTATGTGAAATCTGGGAACATGGCAGGACCCCCAACAATTTGAGGAAAATCAAACAAACGAAAGCACAGTCGTACCAAAAGTACAAAAGTATGTAGGCGCGCCGGTACTACTATCTTTTTCTTGGAGTAATTCAGGACATTTTCGAGCCCCAGAATGTTTCATCGTTGTGGATAAAGCCAGAAGCCTGAATTTTCAATGACTAATTAAAGGCTCGCGCTTGACCACCTGATGATAAAAGATGATGTGGTCGACGGTGTAGCGCGCTTGCCTAGGAGTAACCTATTCCTACATATACTTAACGTGTTTCTTCCCTGGACCACAAGCCAGTCAATAGAATCGTATTTGCCTCCTCGGAACACTTAAGAAATAAAGTATTCAAGCCTGGCCGATAAACGCTGCACTGCTTGATGCCGAGTTTAACCTATACTTATAAGTTTGAAATTGCCAACCAGCCTTGAGCTGAAGCATGAGGTTCTGAGTTCGATTTCCGGGTTGGGCATTTGGGCAAAGAAAGTTTTTTTTTTTTTTTAATACATGATTTCACAAAAGATTTGCATGGTCTTAAAATAATAATCATAATCATCACTTACAATCAGGTGAGATAGTGGTCAAACGCAAGCCTATCTATACTAAAAATTATAAAGCTGAAGAGTTTGTTTGTTTGTTTGAACGCGCTAATCTGAGGAACTACTGGTTGGAATTGAAAAATTATTTTTGTGTTGGATAGTTCATTTATCAAGAAAGGTTATAGGATATATAACATCACACTACGACCAATAGGAGCGGGGCATAAATGAAAAAAGTTGCAAAAACGGGCAAAATTATTCGTTTTTGAGGGCTTCCGTTGCGTGCGCTGCGTAAACGGTTTAAGTTACGCAAATATCATGTTTTATAGAATTGTTCCTCCTTAAAAGTTCTAAAAAAAAGTCCGCGACAGCATATATTTATCTTTTAAGATTGACTCACTATAACCATTTTTTATGATAATCAAATTTGTTCAATTGCGAAGGAGTTTTATCAACATTTAAGCTAATATTATAAAGCTGAAGAGTTTGTTTGTTTGTTTTTAGGGTAGGGTAGGTAGGTAAGGTAGGGTAGGGTAGGTAGGTAGGGTAGGGTAGGCAGGGTAGGGTAGGGTAGGCAGGGTAGGGTAGGTAGGTAGGTGGGTAGATGGGTACGTAGGTAGGGTAGGCTAGGTTGGTAGTGTAGGGTACCTACCCTACTGCTAAGGCAGCTACTAAGGTACGTCGGGTAGGGTAGGTTGATAGTTTAGGGTAGATAGGTAGGTAGGGTAGGTGGGTAGGGAGGTAGGGTAGAGTAGGTTGGTAGTGTAGGGTAGGTGGGTAGGGAGATAGGGTAGAGTAGGTTGGTAGTGTAGGGTAGGTGGGTAGATAGGCAGCCAGTTGACGGGAGCGAAGCCGCGGGGGACAGCTAGTCAACAATAAAAAAATAATCATAGGATCTACATGTTTTGCCGTTTATGGCGTACAAAAAAATTGTTTTTACCCGACTGCCGAAGGAGGGTAATGTGTTTATCAGTCTATGTATGTATGTATCTATGTAAGTATGATTTTTCCTATATGGCCTTCTAGAGACTAAACGCGTGGGCCGATTTTGATGATTCATACCTCAATCGATTCGTATTAACCCTGCGAGTGTCGCTAGCTACATTAAAATTGGAAAAGGAAAATATCGCTGTTTTTGGGCGCCATTTTGTGAGGGGAAAAAAATGTTTTTTCTTCCAAACCCATCGTGTGGGGTATAAAAAAGGGTTTTAAGAGGTGATTTCACAAGAATATAACACTTATATGTTTAAATGTACCTAATTCTAAAAAAAAAACGAATATGTTGTAAATAAAGAAAGTTAATTAAAAATATCAAAAAACCCGACTGCTTAAAAATCGAACTAAAAACACGTAAACTAGAAGAAAATCATGTTGAGCAGTCGGAGGATACATCTGGTTTTGGACAGCCAGCTCGCGAATAAAACACAATAATGTAACCTACTGTCGTGCAGTCGATTAGAAACAATATGTAAATCACTAAAAAATATGTCGTAATGATAGGCACATCATTACGACAAATATACTACATTCGAGATAACATTAGACAAATAAGCCCATTTTACAGCCCGTTCAACCGATTTTGACTTCTAATGCGTCGGTGATATGACAAATGGCACTGTATTAAACAGTTAGTTTTGGTAACAGGTTTATGCTTTTTATGCAATCCTTATATTCACGGGATAGAACTCAAAATCGGTTGGACCAACTGTAAAAAGGTGTTGTAAAATTTATAATGTTATCAAATGGAGTATACTACGCTACGCCAATTAAAAAATCTGTTAAACTATAAAACATTTGGCTATCAGTTATTTTGTTAAGTAAAGATTACATAGAGTTTGCATTTGTCTAATGGGCTTAGGGATTTTACCCGACTGCCGAAGGAAGGTACTGTGTTTATCAGTCTTTGTATGTATGCATGTTTGTTTCTATATGGCGTTCTGGAGAGCAAACGCGTTGGTCGATTTTGATGATTGTTACGTTAATAGATTCTTCATAACCTTGCCAGTGTCACTGTACAAAAATGGCGGCTTTTGGGCGCCATATTGTGGGGTCCCAATATTTTTTTTCTTTCAAACCTATCATATAGGGTATCAAAATAAAGCGTTTTAGGAGGTGATTACAAATAATATAACACTTTTATGTATGTACCAATTTCGAAAAAAAAATGTTAACTAAAAAAGTTAATTAAAAAAATCAAAAAACCCACCTGCTTAAGAAGCGAACTAAAAAGTCGTAAACAAGAAGAAAATCATGCTGTGCAGTCGGAGGATACATATTAGCGAGCTGGTTTTGGTCAGCCAGCTCGCGAACACAGTATAAATATGTACGAACAGTACGGAAACTACCTACAAACGCTCGAAACGGCACAGTCACACAAACATACACATCGACGAAACCCCTAAGCGGCTCGCACTACTGAGAGCATCGCGAAAACTGCGGTTACGCACTACACGTGTCCGTGTCCGTGATTTAAAAATCCGTGAGTTCAAAATGTTCTAAATTATGACAGATTATGACGGATAGAGTTCAGATGTAGCTTCCCTTTAAGAAGTACTAGGACTACTTTAATCAAAACGAACGTAAGCATGCTTCCACGCCTTCGGCTCTTTACCAGTCACCATCGAAAGGCGGTATAGGCGTGTCAAGATCGGAGACAATTCAAGCGCACAAGATTTAAGTACAATTGCTGGTATCCCGTCCGGGCCACTAGCCTTGTTCACGTTAAGGTTACGCAGCACCCTACAGACCTCCCTCTAATGGATGCGAATAGAATAGAAAAGAAGCAGAACAGCAGAAGGAGGGGGCCGCGTGCCATCAGTATTCAGACGCAAGAATTCCCACAAAGAGGGAGGCAAACAAGTTTGCCTTGTCCTCAGCGGAGTGGGCCAGCGACCCTTCGAGTCTCAGCAGTTGTGGTAGTGAGAGGCGACAGAAGTTTGATTCAACCGATTTAGCCAGGGACCAAAACGCCTTGCTACCTGAAGCAAGTTTGACCCCGAACCTGCTAATATGGTCCAACCGTGCCCTCCGCATCGCCTTTTTGCAGGACTTGGTAGTCCTGTTGAAGGCTCTCTTCTTCTGACTCACGTCATTTGCCTTGCGCACACGAGCGTCGACCCATGCTAGGTACGCTTTGTGTTTAACCACGTTTGCGCGGTCACACTCGGCACCAAACCATGGATGGTCAACGCTGGACACCGTTACGTCAGAGAACGGAATGTAGTACTCCATCCCCTGACGCAACACATCCGTCACTGCATCAGCGCATGACGATGGGTCTCCCGAAGAGAAGCAAGTGGGCCGCCAAGGATAGCATGCGAAGAAAGATCGCATATCTTCCCATACTGCTGTCTTGTACCGCCAAACCCGCCGGCGATGTCTCATGGGCTGGGATCGGGCGGGGAGTAGACTGATACAGACTTCACCAGACAGAGGTCGAAATTACCCAAAGGTGATGATATCGACACTGAGTATCGGTCTGGATCAGATTGCAGCAATTGACTGTATGTGAATCAACATCCGGCACCCTCGTAGCCCCTTGGACCAGCTGGGTGAGATTTAGTGCAATCGAAAGATTTCGCATCTCTCGTCCAGCATGGTCAGTGCACTGGTATGTTTCTAGGTTTTTCTTTTTTCATTTATAGTTGTCAAATTTGTACACTGGCCTCTGTTGACAGCGCAATTTTGAGCATTTTTTGAGGTGTCCGTATATATTAGTTTCTCTGTGTTTTGAGGCTTCTAGTACTTCTAAAGATAATTTATCAACAAAAATGAAAACAAAGGGGCCCAGTATATTTATGTAGGATACGGAATGTAAGAGTGAGCGAAAGGGATGAATGTATCGGGAGTGAGGGAGAGAGAGGTGGTAGGAGAGAGGTAAAAAAGATGGCGAGAGACGCTAAGACGCAAAGACGGGTGCTAGATATATTTTAACAAAATAAAAGAGTTCATCGATTTAAGAAGTTGTTTCACTCTGAGCCCACAATCCCACAAATTTTGGGGGCTCGTCCGGGATTTGTGCGGCCCAGAGTCACGAGAAAGAACGAAAAAACTACGAAGACGACCGGCGTCGGAGTGCACGTGGTGTGGTTCACGTACGGTGTAAAAGACGAAAAGACGAGAATAAGACGGAAGACGAAGGTGATATCTTTTACGACACGGCGGCGGATCACCTGCCTACCAAAACAAAAACGCCAATGACGGACGACGGTAGCAAAAGTGGTGGCGCGGGCTCCCAGGCAGCGGCCGCGGCGGCGGCCATGTTTAACAATTTTGAGAGTGGCGTCGCCCAATTTGACGGCGAGGATAAATCATATTCCTCCACCAAATGGGCCCAAGACATTGAGGATAATGCGGAAGTGTTCAACTGGACATCGCAGCAAAAGCTGATAATTGCGCGGCGGTCCCTCATCGGCACGGCGGGGCTGTGGCTAAAATCAGAAAAGGTGTTCAAGACGTATGAAGACCTCCGAGCAGCCCTAGTGAAGGAATTCCCGGAAGCTGTAAACTGTAAGGAGATGCACGAACTGATGGCAGCGCGTAAAAAACGGCGAGAGGAGAGCTACTACCAATACATGCTCATAATGAAAGAGTTGGGTAAGAGAGCTAAATTTCCTGACTACGTTGCCATTCAGTACATCATCGACGGTATCGAAGACCACCAAATAAACAAGGCTATACTATACGGCGTTACGACGTACAGCGCGCTCAAAGAAAAATTACAGATTTATGAAAAGATGAAAAGTTACACGAAGAAGAAGGAAGGACGAGTTGACCCAGCCACTGAAAGAAGGAAAGAAGCATCCACGTTTCCCAGTTCCACGCGTCGTTGTTACAACTGTGGAGAGAAAACCCATGTATCCAGCCAGTGTACCAAGGGAATCAAATGTTTTCGTTGTAACGAATATGGCCATATTGGCAAACAGTGCCCTCTCATTGGCGGAGGAAATACGTCGGTAAAACAGCCGGCAATCCAACAACGTGAACATCGTGCGGTCGGTAGCAGCCGAGTAGCAGCGGGCGTAAGCGAGTCGGTAAAACAGCGTTCGGCTCAAGGATCGGCCATGTTCGGGACTACGACCGGTCCGACCAATCAGTGCGCGTGTACGAGCGGCCATGACATCGACAGTGGATATGTCATCGATACGTCAAACATAGTGTCAATGGTGGCGAGCAAAAATAAAAACAAAGACGCAACTCTTGCTATCAAAAATGTACGAAAACCAGTGAAAACTATATTGGTGGCGGGCAATCACAGTTCTAGTGCATTGATTGACTCTGGAAGTGATGTTAATCTCATGTCGGCGGAGCTGTGTGCTAAACTATTTAATGTCAAGTGCAACGTTGGTGGGCTAACGCTAACGGGACTAGGTCGTTCTCAAGTGCGGTCGTTAGGTACAATTGCGACAGTGATCGTCATCGATGGACAATGCTACAACGATGTTACGTTTCACATCATACCTAGAGACTGTATGCCTTATGATATAATAATTGGTCATGAGTTTTTGAGAAGTGTGACAGTGTTAATGAGCGATGGATGTGTGGACATATTCAGAGATGAAAGTGAATGGTTACATAAAGTAAATTGTATTACAGGTGACTCGGAGTCTCTTTTAGAACATGTCAGCAGTCCATCAGTAAAACAGGAGGCTTATCAGTGTGTTGACATGTACCATCCGGTCCAAGTGAAGGAAGCCCCGTTGGAGCTCAAGATTGTGTTAAAAGACGATGTGCCAGTAGCACAACGGCCCCGGCGATTATCATACATGGAGCAGGGTATTGTAGAAAAACAAATCGATGAATGGTTGAAAGACGGCATAATAAGGGTAAGTTTTTCTGAATACTCTAGCCCGCTAGTGTTGGTAAAGAAGAAGGACGGGACAACTCGTGTATGTGTTGACTACCGGCAGCTTAACGCAAAGATCGTGAAAGACGAGTATCCTCTTCCTATTATTGATGACTTAATCGACAGGTTATCTCAAGCGAAGGTGTTCAGTGTTCTTGATTTGAAGAATGGATTTTTCCATTTGAAAATCAGCGAGGAGTCCATACCGTATACTTCATTTATAACCCATCATGGTCAGTTCGAGTTCCTGCGAGCACCGTTTGGACTTTCAATCTGTCCAAAATATTTTATGCGGTTTGTTGACATAATTTTTCGTGAGCTGCTAGCTCAGAAGATAATGATGATTTTCATTGATGATATTATAATTCCAGCTGTTGATGAAGAGCAAGCATTGCAACGACTGAAGCAAGTTCTGGAAATAGCTGCACAGTATGGATTGAGAATTAATTGGAAGAAGGCAAAGTTGATACAGCGTGAAATAGAGTACTTGGGCCATATGATTAAAGACGGTGAAATACGCCCAACTACTGAGAAGACGGATGCTGTGGTGAGATTTCCAGAACCCAGGACAAGTAAGCAGCTTAAAAGTTTTCTAGGATTGACTTCCTACTTTCGGAAGTACATAGAGCAGTATGCTGTGATAGCCAAGCCTCTAAATGATTTGTTAAAAAAGGATGCGGATTTTGTGTTCGATAAGAAGCAACAAGGAGCTTTTCATATGTTAAAAGAAAAGTTGTCTACTGGCCCAGTATTAAAAATATTTGATCCTAACTTAAAAACTGAGTTACATACGGATGCTTCCAGCATAGCTATAGCGGCTATTCTTTTGCAGAATCACCCTGATACTGG
Source organism: Orthosia gothica (assembly GCA_949775005.1). NCBI lineage: Eukaryota > Metazoa > Arthropoda > Insecta > Lepidoptera > Noctuidae > Orthosia > Orthosia gothica. Next base: position 5,263,742 of record OX459035.1, on the reverse strand, counting down.
CTTGCACCCAGTTCAATATATGAGTGTAAGGACCAACGAGGCACAAAGCAGGTACTCAAGTTATGAACTAGAGGCATTAGCCATAATAGAAGGCGTCAAAAAGTTCCGCCATTATTTATATGGAAAGCGCTTCAAAATAGTGACTGATTGCCAAGCTTTTCAGCAATCCCTGATGAAGAAGGACCTTACAGCGAAAGTAGCAAGATGGGTGTTAATGCTGAATGAGTATGACTTCGAAGTGGAGCATAGAGCTGGAGAAAAGATGCGGCATGCAGATGCACTCAGCCGTAACCCCTATGTGGCTACAGTTACGTCCTTAATTGATCAGGTTAAGCTGGCACAGGATCAAGACGATGGTGTAAAAGCTATCAAAGAGGTGCTGAAAGAAAAGTCTTACAAAGATTATTTTATGGATGGAGACATACTCTACAAGGGCCCAGACAAATTGTTGGTTATACCTAAAAATTTAGAAAAGGAGATTATAGTGAGAATTCATGGTAATGGACATTTTTCAAAGAGAAAAATGAAAGATTTAATATGTCGAGACTACTACATAAAAGATTTGGACAAGAAGTTAGAAGAATTTGTAATTGCCTGTATACCATGTCTGATGGCTACCAGAAAAGAAGGCAAGCAGGAAGGATTTCTTAACCCTATTGGAAAGGAAAGCATCCCGTTAGACACCATGCACCTGGACCATGTAGGACCATTGACGGAGACCAGGAAGCAGTACAATTATATTCTGACAATGATTGATTCTTTCACTAAATTTGTATGGTTGTTCCCTACAAAGAGCACATCTAGTGTGGAGACACTGAATAAACTAAGAATACACCAACAAATATTTGGAAATCCCAGAAGAATTATAACAGATCGTGGAACAGCATTCACCAGTCATGATTTCCAGGAGTATTGTAATGAAGAAAACATTCAGCATGTAACAATCACCACAGGGATACCAAGAGGAAATGGTCAAGTCGAAAGAGTCCATCGAATAATAATCCCTATGTTGACCAAACTTTGTATTGAAAACACAGGCGTGTGGTATAAACATGTGAGCAGAGTTCAAAGAGCATTGAACAGCACATTTCAGAGGAGCATCAATACCTCACCCTTTAATTTATTAATTGGCACCATGATGAGGTATAAAGAAGACATTGAAGTTTACAAATTACTTGAAGAAGAAACAGCAAGACAATATGAGAGTAATAGAGAAGAGTTACGTCAAAAAGCAAAAGAGCAAATATTGGCTGTACAAGAAGAGAACAGGAGATATTATAACAAGAGAAGAAAACCGAGTCATAAGTACCAATTAGGTGACCTAGTGGCTATAAAGAGAACCCAATTTGGTGCAGGGCTCAAGCTGAAGGCCAAGTACCTGGGACCGTACCAAATTACCAAGGTTCATCCAAATGACCGCTACGATATGGAGAAAGCTGATAGTGCGACTGAAGGTCCCAATCGCACTTCCAGCTCAGCTGATCAAATGAAGAGGTGGCCAGATGGAACTACCACTGAATAATTAAGCAGGTGAGTAGTTCAAAGGGGTATGTAATGATGATGAATGGTATGAAAGTGTTTAGTGTAAGGTTATGTTAAGTTAAAGTTAAGTTTGAGTGTATTTAAGATTGTTAAAATAAACATGCATAATTGTAATGAGCTAGAAGTGTAGCATTGAGTCACTATAGTGTAATGTGATCTGTGTACTTGTACTACTACTACACTATTTTGCTATGTAGTGAATTTGATAAGTTAAATAATGTTTAATTTGTGAATTAATTCAAATGGAGTGTAGTAGTATTTTTCTATGTAATTTGTTTGTTTGCAGTGTAAATAAAGCATAATTATACTTAAGAAAAAATATTTATGTAATAAGATTTATTCTGTAGTTGTAAAGAGTGTAAGGTAGAGATATGTTTTGTAGAATGAATGCGGTGAGGAATGTCTGGGGACAGACAAGAGAGCAGGACGGCCGAATGTAGGATACGGAATGTAAGAGTGAGCGAAAGGGATGAATGTATCGGGAGTGAGGGAGAGAGAGGTGGTAGGAGAGAGGTAAAAAAGATGGCGAGAGACGCTAAGACGCAAAGACGGGTGCTAGATATATTTTAACAAAATAAAAGAGTTCATCGATTTAAGAAGTTGTTTCACTCTGAGCCCACAATCCCACATATATCTTTCTTTTCAGTTTATGGTTTTTTTTTTAAATTGGGCTAATATTGGAGAAGGATATAGGTGAGAGCCAAACCTCAAATTGTAAATTTTTACATAGGATATTCAGTCGCATCGTCGCATCTCTGCAACCGCATTTCCTCTTAAGGCTCGTGCTTTGTCTGAATGAGAAGAGGGCTTTGCCTTGTGGTGGGACAGTAACAAGCTGGTAATACTAGATCAGTCGCTTTATTAATTTTGAAAGCATAGCAGATTAGCATAAATAGTGACCTAGTTTAAGTATATTTACGTGTAATACAGACACTCTTTGGAAGTGCTAATAAGTGAAATAATGGACTGACTGGATTATATATTATTATAACCAGATGGACCGATGACCCCGTGTAGGTTGCAGGGATCCGTAGGTTGCGATTCGCATGGGACCGGTCAATGTGGTGACGCTTGGGGGAGGCCTATGTCCAGCAATGGACGTCTTTCGGCTGATGTGATGATGATGATGATTATCTGAAAGATGGATGGCAGCCCCTTTAATCGGAGTGGGGTGACCCGGCGCAGCCCTTTTTTTTTTTTTTTTTTTCACGTGGAGAAATGCTCATGCATACTGCACTACCACGGGGAGATAGCGCAGTTATGTGGGACTCTAACCCACTAAAAATCCACGGTGTCCTCCTGTGCCGCTTATGGCGGGAACACGGGAACGCGTTAGCATACATCCGCGAACCCGCCGCGGCTGTCCGTCTCCGGACCCTCCTCTGGGGTTAACCCCCCATCACCGGCGCACCAGAAACACACTGTACGCCGTGACCACCCCGGGGACCAAACCAGCACATGGGCGCCAGACGACCCCGTGTATGGCACCCTTGGTCCCCCTGTGACGGGTCAGGACAGTGGCCCCGCCACCTACCGATTTTCGGCCGCAGGGGATAGGGAGAGCGGCCAACGCTATACCGACACTCCTCCTCCCCTGCGGCCCCACCGCGTCCGCCATCAGACGGTGGCGACCCCGTGCAGGCCGCGGAGGGTAGGGCGAGCGGCGCACCGTAATACCGGCACTCCTCTCCCGCCGCGGCCTCAAACCCTCAGCCGCGATGCCTTCCATACCACATCGCGGCCCGCCTAGGCAACAACGCAACCTACATGTTGGCCGCTACGTCGTCGGCTTACCGGCAAAAGCCATGACGAGTGGCCCCTCCTCGGGTTCCTCTTCGCTTCACCGTGATTGTCCAAGCCACGGCTACTGAGCCCCCCCGCCTCGACAATGCGGGAACCCTCCGGGGGGGACCCGGCGCAGCCCTCCTTCAACAACTAAACCGACCCAGCCCCAACAACCGAGACGTTTTCAAGCCAAGAAAGAAATTGAGGTAGTCTCAACTACGGAGAATCAGAACTGGATGGGTTCCATTGAACAACACTTGGGTGAGGTATGTGCTATTGCTTCTGATGGAAAGCTGAACTCAGATCGGAAGCTAAAAATAACCAATTTGTGCCGAAAGGTTGGACATGGAGTTTCGGAACTGGCTGTTCAATACCAGTCGCTTAAACAAAATGCCCTTAAGACCCATCACTCCCTAAAAATATTGACTGAAGAAAGAGAGTGCGTAACGGACCTAAAGGAGTGTGTAATGGAGATGAACCGGACTTTTAAGGAATCCTGTGCAACGCGGCAGGAAACAGCAGCATCATCTTTTGCAGACATGGTGAAGAACAACTTCGTTCGTCCTAATACTTTTAGCTCCGTGGCGATTTAACCCACGGACAGTTCAAAGACTCAAAACATTCGCAGTATTTATAAAAACATAGCTGCATAGCATAGCTTTAACGTTTTTCTCCATAGACTTAACTTTGATTGTGACATAATGGTACTAACCAAGTGCTGGCTATCTAATCGCCAGGAACACCTCCGAGAAATGCCGGGAAACAACTTATTGTATACCTCAGTAAACAACAATCAAAACGATGGTGTGGTTGTTTATTGTAAGGAATCATTCAGGCAGGGTGTGAGTAATTGTTTGATTATCAAAATTAGTACAAGTACAGCAATAACCACTATATATAGGTCCACTTTTGCTAGTTAGACTCTTTTCACGCCTTTTTTAACCAGATCTTTGAAGCACTAAGCTCATTTACGAATTTTATATTAACAGGTAATATAAACATTAGCTCCGAAAACTGCGACCCTTGGACCCAACATTACCTCAATATCTGTCCATGCCATGGTTTTCTCCCCGCACACACATTGCCTACTCAACAGAGTGGTCCCGGTCTCCAGACATCATATCCATCATATTATGATGATCAAATCCAACTTATCATATGTTACGCTTGTTACTAACTCAACTATTACAGACCATCACGCTGTTCTACTAACCCTAAACTGAACACTGCCTAAGCTAAATCGTCCCCAGACGAAAACGCAATTAAACACAAACAAACTCGAATTTGATTTATGCAATTCAGACTTTAACCCAGTTTACAATACTGCTGACGCTTATTATGCTTTATCGTACTAAATAAAACATGTTCAATTAGCATTATTACGTAATAAGCCTTCTATTATAGTAAACAAAAAACTTCGTAACATCAAGCCTTGGATGACTCCTGGCCTAATTCGGTGTATTAAGACACAGAGATAAACTTCATCAGAGGTCTAGGAGTAATCCTGATACTGTAATCATTGAAATAACCTATAAGAGATTCAAAAATGTTTGCAACAACCTCCTAAAGAACTTAAAAAATAATTACGATAAAAATGAATTATATAGAGCAGGACACAATAGTAAGCAACTTTGGAAACATATTAAGAACGTAACCTAAAGGACAAAACAGCGTGAATCAAATTCCAGCTTGCTGCTTTGTAATTCATCACCTCTCTTGTCAGCCAACCACGTTAATAACTTTTTTGTAAATGTTGGGAAAACTCTTACCGAACAGATTCCAAAACATTACTGTGTTCCATTTTGTGCTTTAAAATCTTGTGGCTTGCTAGATACTGACGAAGATGAAATAACCCGAATCATATCTGGACTAAAAGATGACTGTGCAGTTGGGTGGGATAATATATTATAAGCAATAATATTCTTAAAACCTTTAAGCATATCCTAGTACCTCTCTTAACGCATATATTTCGTATTTGTTTATCTGAAGGAATTTTCCCTAGAAGTCTGAAAAAAGCAGTTGTAATCCCTATCTTTAATTTAAATCCGGAAACAAAACTTAGTCAATAATTATAGACCGATGTCTTTACTCGCGTCAATATCTAAAAAAATTAGAGAAAATTGTAAACAGTAGACTAGTTAATTATCTAGAAAAAACAATCTCTTATCATCTGCGCAATTTGGGTTCAGAGCCAAATTATCCACAGCCGATGCGGTGCATAGTCTGACAGATTATACCGCAGAAGAACTTGGCAAAGGAAACCAGACCCTGGGGGTTTTGCTTGATCTAGCCAAAGCCTTTGATACGGTGTCCGTTCTTATACTTCTAAAAAAATAGAGGCTTTAGGAATTAGGGGAACACCGCTGAAACTTTATGCTGACTACTTAGACGATCCATCTCAATATGTTAAAATAGACGATATTACTAGCGATGAGCACAAAATACTGGTTATGGTGTTCCTCAGGGCAGCATTCATCAACTCTACCATCAGTAAAGAATAAAAACAACCAAAATAATAACTAAAATTGTGATTTATTAAAACACTTAAACTACCTAATACTGGTACTGGTAAGGACCATTGCATCCACAAGCGCAGTTCCCAGAAATGGAGACAGCACCACCGGCTGGAATAGCGCCGTTGAAGCCAATAGCGCCCATGATGGGGACCTGACCAGCAACAGCGGTGTTACCAGCAACGGGGAGTTCACCGGCGACTCCTACATTGCCTTCACCGGCGCCGCCGTAGGAGCTCAGACCAGCTTGGTAACCATAAGAAGGGCTGGCATATCCTGAACCGTAACTGTAAGCATTGTTGGCAATAGCTGCAGGTCCTGCAATTCCAGAGCCGTATTCCCAGCCAGTAGAAGCAGCAACAGCTGGTCCATAGCCATAGGCAGCTTGGTTTGCGATGCCTGCACCGTAGTTGGTCATATCAGCTCCGTTCCAGTTGCCGATGCATTGTGTGAAAGCATTCTGATAGAAAAAATAAATTATGTTAGTTATACGTCACACGATATTTAGTACAGTCTGATTTGTATGTTTGATATAATAAAAAATGACATAGCACCTTGTTAACAGTAATATCCCAGATATTACTGTTAACAAGGTGCTATGTAATTTTTATATTCGTTTTATTTTTGTATTCTAATAAAATTAAGACTTAAGATTGTCTTTATTTGCAAAACATGTAGTAAGTTTACATGTCGGAATGCTAAAAATTGGTTTCATAATTAATTTTGAATACAGATTTAGAAATGAATCTATTAGCAAAAGATAGAAGAGGTATCTACTAAGTTGATATGAGCTGACGATATTTATCATCATCAGCCTATTAAGGCGGTATCCTGACCAAAAAATCGGCATGAAATATGAGCATTCCTATTGGCCTAGCGGCACTGGTGGCGCATGAATTACAGTGGTGAATACGCCCAGATTTTAGAATAAAATCTTTATAGAATCGAATTTTAGTCTTTTGAAAAAAAAAATACGACAAAAATGTTTTTTATTAAATTGTCTATCCATTAGTGTAAGTACAAAAATAATTAATGAACACTATACGAGGAGATGCATGCTATCAATAATTATTTCTAATTTTTTATGGTTTTGTTGGAAGGAGATTAGTGAAACTTATACCTCTTTAAAAAAAAGTATACGACAATTTTAGAATCAATAATATGTAGACATTTAATGTATTTTTATTAATAGATATTTCTTTTTAAATAAAGAGTAGATAGCTACTAAAAACAGCACGAAAAACGTCTAGCGCGGCGTTTTGCTCAGGGTACCGCCTTAATGTTCCCACTACTGGGACACAGGCCTCCTCTCTGTGAGAGAGGGAATGCGGCTTATTTCAACCATGTGTTCGAATGTTTGGTTTTAGGACATATCAGTTTCCAGTGGTAAATGTATGAAATAATTCACACAAAGTAAAGCGCCTGCCTGGATTCGACCCACGACCTACGATTCGCAAGTCGGGGCCGATACCACTGGGCTACCACTGCTCTACGATATTATTAAAATACTTATTTTATTGTTTTCGATTTTCGCTTTTTTTTGCCAACCTGCAGGAACCGCGCAAATTTCCGGAATAAAAATAACAAGCCTAGGACACAAGGTACAAGTGTACCAAAGAAAGAACTTCTTGGGGTATAAGAAACGAAAACAAAGCAGCCGAAAAAAAAAAAAAAAGAAGAAAAAAAAATTGAACATTTTTCTTACCTGGATCAAGCAAGCTTGGATGCAGAGCAACAGAACAGTGAAGGAAGACATGTTTAGTGATTAATTGATACTGTAGAAGTAAGTGACTTGGATAACTTGTATCTACATTTTATATTGATAAAATTACGATATTTGCTTAACGTGAGGTAATGGAACGTGATTATGATTGTGTACTGATTGTAACTATTGGTTAATAGAGATGAGTTGTCTGATTTGGTGGTGTTGATGACATTAATATGGTGACATTTTGTCACTGTTTTGGTTTCTGTCGTTTTTTTCGTAGGAATATAGGATCAACTTCTTATATTTTACCCGATTTTTCTTCCTAGCGTATCGATGGCATATCACATCACATCACATCATCAGCCTATTAATGTTCCCACTGCTGGGACACAGGCCTCCTCTCTGTGAGAGGAAATGGGCCGTAATCCACCACGCGGGCTCAGTGCGGGTTGGTGGATGTCACATGTCTTCGAATTTTTGGTTCTAGGGCATGCCGGTTTCTTCACGATGTTTTCCTTTACCGTTTTGAGAGCAGTGGTGAAGAAAATAATTTACACAAAGTAAATCGCCTGCCTGGGCTCGAAACCACAACCTACAACTTGTAAATCGCGGCCGATACCACTGGGCCACCACTGCTCTCAGATGGCATATACAGTTTTTTAAATATTATGTTTGGCTCAGTTTTCAGTTACGGCAACACCATTTGCTGACGCAGCCATGAGGTCCTAATTATGTACAGGTTACAGGGGGCATGCGGTGCGGAAGGCGGGCCATGTATTAGTTTTCAAAATTAAACTAAAATTAATTCTGCTATCTGAAGTTCGAAAGTTACTGACCGGGAAAGTCGGTGTCTTTGTTACCTACTGTTTTTCTTTTTTCGACACACACTTCCGAAATTAAAGTTATTTACACTTTGGAAGTCGGTTTTTTTTTTCAAAAAGTTTTTTTCTCTTTTTAGTTTTGGTAGGTAGGTACACCAAATTACCATGAAAATAATTTATTCACAAAGTACATCTCACGACGATTCCAATAAGCTGAAACACAATTAGGATACCTACATTGTTTTATTTCGGAGTTCCAGTGCCTACCTTCCGGCTTCATCATCAGATCAGTTCGATAGTACCATTTTCTTAAGTACCAATTATTTATAAGTATTTGCTTCATCATAGTCGGTTAACTATTTGAGATATCTTATACCCGTGACATACTTAACACTAAGGAGTTCCAGTGACCCTCTCTGTTCATCAGTTCCAATTCACCAAATGATATATTCTAAGTGGAAATGCTTGCATTGTTGATGCAAATACAAAAATCGCTATACGTATGTCTATAATATTTTAGGGGTTCCCCCGATTTCTCCAGGATCCCATCATCAAATACTATCCTGGGACCAACAGGGAAGTATACCCTTTCAAACAAAAGAAGAATTATCCAAATCTGTCCAGGTGTCTTTGAGTAATCGGGTAACATACATAAATAAAAGAAAGGATGCCGACGAATTGAGAACCTCCTCCTTTTTTTGAAATCGATGAGTAAAAATACTAAAGCAATTTTTAATAGATCTTGTATTCTATATATATATATATATATATATATATCTTCTTCTTTTTGAGTCTGTGGTTTTTTAACCCTTAGACAGTTTGGGCCCAGTAGGTGGTCACTTTTATATCGGAATCAGTGGTGTTCATCAAGTCCCTCAAAATGCATGTGTATTGATAAATAGATAGATAGATAGAGAAATCATTTATTTAGTGCACACTTAAGACACAACACAACACAGAAAATCTTAATAGGCCCTTGGAGCACTCCAACATGTAAGAAATGCTCTGGACTGGGGCACCACACACACAGATCTGTCATCATCATCATTTCAGCCGAAAGACGTCCACTGCTAGAGATAGGACAAGGAAGGGGGTAAAACGGCCCGAAGACGACCGTAAAACGACCGTTACCCTGCGCTGTATGGGTATGTAAAACCCCATTTTTCCAAGTTGTATTTCCAGCGACTACCTTGGTGCGCAACGAATTGAGTGCTGTCCATATAGGCCGCATCAGCTCATGTCCAGATTGCAGGTGTACGAAGGATTTCAAGAAGTCGGGTCGTATTTGAAGTTCTTCCCACAGCTTAATTCGGACATAATTGAGTTTTCCACATACACTAAAAAAATAGAAACTTGGTATGATATTGAAATTGTAGGTACGTGTTTCCACTTATCAGTAAAATTGTGAAGGAGCCAGGTTACGCGTTATCTAGAAACCTTATTACATTATTTTATTGATAAATTATTTACAAAGCCATAATATAAATATGCCTGCATAATTTTCGGAAATCATTCCCAACTTCTACTTTGATTCGAAGCTCATTTACCACTACAACAAAATGGCAGCCAAGGCTATCCTCGTAATCTGCGCTCAGGCTCTTTTAGTTCAGGTAAATTCATTTTATTTTCTTTAAAAAATTACTTTCTTTGCCGTCCTTAAAAATAGATTTACTTGTTCTTTCTTTTCTCTTATTTAAGTCATTTCCAAAGTTTCAATAAATTTGGTGTCTTCGTCTTGGCTCAAACTTTTCTGCTTTACCTAGTCCTTAATTGTTACACATACCGAAAAATGAAAGAGAAAGGACATATTAATGAATGCTTTTTCCTTGACAATCAATCTGCCTCGACTTTGCCCACAATGTTGGTATCGGTTGACATTCTAACCAGATGAAGCTAGGTAACAGTATTTTACATGGAACGACTACCTATCTGACCTCCACAACCGAGTTACTGAGTAATATCCTTTGCCAAAACTGGAGTCAAATATCCTTTGCCAAAACTGGAGTCAGACTTTCTGGCTTCTGAATACTACGTAACATTGTTCCTTATATCGTCAAGAAATTCTTCCGCAGATAACATTTATCCCATTGCAACTAAGTATCCCTTGCCTCCTAACATCTAAATCCAGGACAATTCTACTACATCATCCTTATTTTCACAGAGCATCTACAGTCAAGCCATTCCCTGTGCAAACACCATCGGAACAGCCATTGCAGCTGAAGAGTACGCCTTAGCTGGCAACGCTTTAGCGTATGGCAATGGCAGAATAGGACTGGCTGGCAACCCTGCTATCGCCAACTACGGCCTGGCTGCTAACTCCTTCGTACCTTCAAACGGTGGTGGTTTAATCGTCCAGAGTATGTCCCCCATCGCTCCTACTGGCATCACCGTGTTGTCTGAGAACGCTATGGAGGGTGCTCTCGCTGTGAATGGAGAGCTGCCGTTCTTAGGGGCTGTGGTCGTGGAGGGGGCGTTGCCTACTGCTGGTGCTGGTGGTATCAACTACGGCTGCGGGAACGGCGCTGTTGGTATCGTGAGCGAAGGTGAGTTACATGACAAATATTAGGTTAATAACAAGTCATCTATTGACTGGTTCAGTGCCTAAGGCAATGTCCGCCTGTTTACCGTTGTACAGTAAATCTAAGCAAATAAATAATATTTAAAAAATCTTTGTTAGCACTTAAGCTTTTTAGCTTTGTACTGCTACGAAAATTTAAATGCTTAATCACTGAACTGATAAACTTGGCTTTAATCAGTGAGTATTGCATGTCATATAAGTTATGCATCGACCGTTGAGCATATGTTCTCCTAATGGGTTCTTCAGCACCTTTATATTTTATTTCCTGGTCTGTGTATTTGTCTAGCTTGCATAGTCTTATTGCAGAGTAAAGGCAGGAGCCTTTGTTCCAGAAATTTCTGTTTGTCTGCCTTATCACTAACATGCAATAATTCAACTTCCCTTCCATTCCCAGGTATCTCTCCTGCTGCTGCCCAAGCCGCTGCATACCCAGGGGGTCTCGGCTATGGTGCTGGTGTGTCTGGAGGGCTCGGCTCCACAGCTAGTGCGGGAGGGCGTGGGTACGGCGGGTTGGGTTTCGGATTGGGAGGCTGCGGCTGTGGGGGACTCTACTGAGAGTTGTTTACAATAAATTGATTGTTATTTAGTTGTGTATATGATGTAGTTTCATTTATGAACATAGTGGATACTGCTGATGCTTTCCTATAAATTTGATCCAGAGATCCTTTAATTTGCCTAAGCTATTCCCAACTATGAGCATCTAACCTCCAAAACTCAGTAACTGGGTAACACGATAACCCTTGCAAGACTGGTGTCCGATTCAGAGATCTGAACAGCCGGTACCAACGGCTTAGCGTGCGAAGGACGAAGGAATCTCGGTATGCTAAGATGGTCACACATCCATAGACCGACCATGGCAAAGCGTTGCTTAACCTAGAAGATCGGCCCTTGCGCTTTTCGTTATTAAACCATGAGATCCCTAGTGTTTTCAGTCAGTAAGATAAAACCTACACTACTGGAGCAGGTCTCAGCTATGGCTCCGCATCTAATGCGGGAGGGCGTGGGTACGCTGGGCTGGGAGGCTGCGGCTGTGAGAGACTACATTGATTGTTATTTAGTTGTGTGTGTGATTTTGAGAAGCTGGTTACATGAATGACGTGTGTGCTTTCATGGAGGTAACATATTGACCATATTTTTTTTCTTTTTCTCTTCTTTTAATAATGCTCATGCATACTGCACTACCACGGGGAGATAGTGCAGATATGTGGGACTCCAACCAACTAAAACTCCACGGTCCCCTGTGCCGCTTATGGTAGGAACACGGGCACGCGTTAGCACTCACCGCGAAACCGCCGCAGCTGTCCGTCACCGGACCCTGCTCTGGGAAGTACCCCCTTCACCGGCGCACCAAAACACACTGGACGCCGTGACCGCCGTGGTCCCTGGACCAAACCAGCACATGAGTGCCAGACAACCCCGTGTTTGGCCCCCTTGGTACTCTTGTGACGGGTCAAAGTCAATGGCCCCAACATCTACCATTGGCCGCAGGGAATAGGAAGAGCGGCCAACACTATACCGACGCTCCTCCTCCCCTGCGGCCCCACCACTTCCTCCATCACACGGTGGCGTGCCAGTCCAGGCCGTGGAAGGTAGGCACAGCTGCGTACCGCAATACCGGCACTCACCTCCCACCGCGGACTCCAACCTTCAGCCGCGATATCGAATGAGTATAGGAGGCCCCATAAGACATCGCGGCCCGCCTCAGTTGCGATGTCGCCCAGGCGGTACCGCAACCTACTTGTTGGCCGCTACGTTGTCGGTTTAATGGCAAAAGCTCTGACGAGCGAGCCCGCCTCGGATTCCTCTTCGCTTCACCGTGGGTGACCAAGCCATGACTACTGAGCCCCCCAGCCTCGATAATAGGAAAACCTACCGGGGGGGTACATATTGACCCTACCCTTACAATATTTACCTTTATGAGGATTACCTAAATATAATAAAATGGCCAGAAGGGACGGTGAATACTGAGCTAATGACCGATGTATGAAATATAACAAAAATTGCGAAAGGACATTTTCCTTTCGCAATTTTTAGAGCAGAAGGATGATCATGCGATCATGAATATCCCTACGTTAACGTTAAATACTGTATGTGCAGACATTTTAGTGAGAGTGTAATTATTGTTAGACGGAATAATAAGAACATACAGTATATAAAGGTGTACGCGCACCTAGACGCACCGCAGGAGCTGCACGCGCGCAGTCATCGCATTTCATAAATATTTATATGAAATCGTATCCAGCCTCGCGCACCTAACCGCGCCGCACGAGCACGACCCGCATTTCAGCAAAATGCTGCAGGTATACGGATACCACCAGCGCGTGCGGATGACGTCATCAGATTCGGCGCGTTCGATGCTTGCGGCGAGTGCGATTCTTTAATAAAGGCTTGCCGTAATTTTCCTGCATACATTAGAGTTGAAACATAATATAAGTAAATCTTCTCTTGTAAACTAGTCAAAACATTGTGTCAACCGCAAGTTCAGTAACACTTCCACACTGAAACTAACCTTTTTCTTCTCCTTGTGGAGTCGATACAAATCTCTTTAAATATTTTGGGCCCAGTAGATGGCCACGTTAGTCGCAGCGTCAGTGGTGTTCATTAGGTCCTCTTAGGTGCATGTGTATGGGCCCTTCAGGCATTCCAGCATGTGTCTCATATTCTGCACAGAGGCACCCCACTCTCATTGGATACTTACGTAATGAAACGTAATTCAGGTGCTATCAGTTTCTGGTTAAAGATATTTATTTTCATAAAGAAATTTACATTTCACTTATATGAAAACAATAATTAAAACTAGGGTAAATTTATCATAAATCTTCGACATTTGGACTAAATAATATTTCATAGTGGGTATATAACTACCTCATTTGGAGAAAAAGAGTTCGATCCCGCGGTCATAAAGCAAAATCATCACCTTTGCCATTCGGACTTAATATTATATAATTTTATAGTGGGTATTCCTAAAATTTTGTTATTAAAATCATGTATCAACTACCTCCCTTGGAGAAAAAGAGTTCGATCCCGCGGCAGTTTAGAAGTTTTTAGAAGGAATAGTTCTAGGATACCTGAAAATTTCATTGAAGCAACATGGTTGTGACCGAGGCCATCCTTAGATTTGTCAGCAGCATTTACACCCCGCTACAACAAAACAATAGAAGAGATAGCGCTGTCCTAATACAAGGCGATCATCGTGCGTACACGCGTTCGTTGCGTTCATTTGTATTGCAAACACGAACGCGTCGTCACGCCGACAGAGGGCGCTTTTCGATTTCGCCAAACAAATGAACGCGACAGTAGCGTTTTCGCGTGATGATCAAGTTGTATTAGGACAGCGCCTAAAAGGATTTAAGATTATGATCATAATTACTTCAAGTCAGAAGTCAGTTCTACTGCTAGATTAAATACTAAAGTCCAGGTAGATATCTAGACCTGAACTCTGGTACCCTTGGTTACAGGAACATGTAGCCGAAGCCTTATAAAATGCGTTGTATTTTCAGCAGATACCAAAATTGAATGTATGCGATTTTGGCAGGACAGGCTTGATCCTCCACTGATTAAGATGAAATTTTGCATACATGTTTAGACAATGCAAGGTTAACTACGTGACGTCATTCTAAAGCAAATATGGCGGACGGCCCAAGATGGCGGACTAGTTATTTTTTGTGCACTGCCATAATATGGGTATCAAATGAAAGGGTTTACTGAGAAGAATACGAAAAAAGTTTACTTTAAAAACAGATTTTTAATTAATAATTTTATTTATGCTGCGTGTAGATAGATGGCTTGTGTGAACAGTAGAGTTAAGAGTAGTCCACCTTTATTTAATTTTGAGGCCCTTGGTTGGGATTAAGTTTAGCGCCACCTATCTATTAACTTTGACATTACTAAACCAGAGATACTTCTGTGCCGTAACTATAGATGTCGCTACCACATACGCTTGCAGAATAGCTGAAAACATAACAGAATGGAGTCTAATATAGCTTAATACAGCCCAATGCTTTGATTTTGGTAGATATGTTCAAATCGTACAATAATATTTGATCCCACCCCTGCCCTCTAGGTCAATGCTGTAGTTCTGCAGTAGATTTGCCTTGGTTTGCACAGTTACAGTGAGAATCGCTGTGTCTATATTATTCTTTATACAGGGTGGCCAAAAAGTAGTAGATCAAACGGGACTACTGGGGTAAGATGGGGTCATCAGCTGCAAAAAATTGTTCTACGGGAGGTCCTTAAGATCTATCCCTGCAGAGTTTTATTTATTTTGTGTTTTTATGAGAAAATTTTCTTTTTTTACTAATTCTTATTAAAATTCGAAAAAATCTACATCCTGTATCTTTTTTTGCATCTGATAGCCCCATCTAACTGCTAGTTGCGTTTGGTCTACGACTTTTTGGCTACCCTGTATAAGAGGGCAGCCAAAAAAACAATTGTTTTTTTTTTTACCTGAAAGATTATAACTAAAAATATAGATTGAGAATGATGAAGATGATTATGAATAGCATAAACCTTTATAAAGGTTTAGCGC